>FAPS01005031.1:2709-13149 GCA_900068365.1 Heliconius elevatus bari
GCATAATAGGTTAAGCAGAGGGAACCTAGTGTTATGACACTCCGTACTAAACTCTCCGCCAAATTTTTCAAACATTGCGTTGAACTCAACGCCGCGCTTTGCCTTTACCAAAGCGAAAATATAAAAATATTACACGAACACAGGACCGTCCTGTTCCCGGTAGGACGCTGTGCTGCTGCGCCTCGACAGCCTCCAAATTTTTGAGAATTATGATAATTTTGTAATTAAGCTGGATGATTATTGGAAAGTGAGCTTAGTGACCTATCTCTCTGTACTCTACATACCTTCTACATTGACATAATGAGTTGTCGTGCCGGAGCGGCATAACATCTAACTTTAACACGACGGACTGAGCAATGGAGTATTTCCCTCATCAAAGCCCACTACATGCGGGATACAGCGTAAACGTAAGATTTTTTTTTAGTTTCACTCTGTATTCTCTACATAGCAGGGTAGGCAGAAGAACCTGAAAACCTAGTGTTAAGACACTCCGATCCCATTCAAACATATCCGTTTCCTACTTTCCGCTGAATTCTGGAATCATGTCATGTCATGTGCGTGTTGAGTGACGGAACTCAACACCCCGCTTTTATTGTGTTCAGCGAGGAAATGAAAATATTAAATGTTTAATTTTCTCGTGTGGGAATCGAACCCACAGGTGCGCCACGACTGGGCTCTACCTAGTATACGAGTATGGTCTACATATGTAGAGCGACACCTGTGGCGTAACTGCAAAACGGTATCAGTTTTAGGCCAAAATTTGCTCCAATGCGGATACTGAAAAGACGCATTGATAGCTAGCTCAGTTACATTTAGTTGTACCTATATATTTTGACATAGTTTTTTTTATAATACTAGCGATGTAAATGCGGCTTCGCCTGCTAAGCTTATTAAATAATTATGATACAATAATTGATTATTTATATTTTGGATACATAATATAAGTAAAAAAATGTTTGAATATACGAGAAAGAAAAATCCAAAATCGCCTTAAGTTAATATTTAAAATATTTTCTTAATTAATAGTTGACTTTTATGCTGTATCATGGTATCACATACGATTAAGAGTTAAGACACCCCGTTCTCTACATACCTTGAATTACTTGTTAAACATATAAAGACATTTATAATATAATAATTATACTTTTTATAAAAAATTTTACCCCACAATTTTCAGTAAAAATAATTTAGTTCTTGTGTCTCATAATAGATGGCGCTCGTACGATCGTTTCTCATAATAATTTATATTAATTAATTTATTACTAATTCATTTCATTTTATAATTTATATTATTTTTTATTTAATTTATATTATATTACTAATATTATAAAACTGAACAGTTCGTTTGCTTGAACTCGTAAATCTCAAAAACTATTCATTTCAGTATCCCGAACACACTAGGCAGAAGGAACCTGGTGTTATACCACTCCATTCCCCACTTGCCGCCGATTTTTTCGGTACATTGTGGGATAAGTGGTGGAACTCAACGTCGAGCTTTTGCCTTGGTGTCAAAGAAATGAATATATTAATAAATAATAATTCATTCTCTCGAGTCCACGTCTCGTTACAGTCACATTCTTGTGTCCTTGGGTCACGACGGTCTTAATACATTTATTATTATGAAATTTAAATACAAAATAATGTTTACCAATATTAATTTCTAAATATTTTCTAAGTTATTTTATAAATGCATCGTGTTATTTTTTCTTATAATAAAACTTATTTAGTTTCAAAACATAATAATAGATGGCTCTATATAAATACAATGACAATTATAAAAAATTAAAATACGCTGACTAAAACACAAAACCAATCAGCTAACTTAAATTTTAAAAAGGTCTTTTTCAAATTTTATTATCTTTATGTTATATTAAAAATGTTTTCGGTATTTTTCATACGTAACGGTATGACATGAAGAATATCTTGTATAAAAAAGCAGTCTCATAAGTGATATAACTGAAAAAGTTTTTTTTTTCATTGTCGTCCTTCAAAGAGTTTTTTTTTATTACTACGACAAGGCGAAGCGAACAAGTAATTATCTGCCCATGTTATGCTATTTATTTATTAGGATACAAAATAGATTAACTATATTTATTCATGCATAAAATATGTACAAAAAAAACAAAAATTGATGCACAACTTTTAAAATACCACAGATAGGACTTTGGAATATTTTTTCGAAGCTACAGGACGTAGCTTCGTATTTTCAATTTTTTATTTTAAATTGTATAAATATGAGTGATTAAAAAGAATACTTAAAGTAAAAACTGAAGTAAAGGAACTAACTACATTTATTATATATCTATACAGAGGCAATTGCAAAACTTATTATTTCAGATTAGACTTTATTGTTTTATTAAAGTGCGATAATTTTTTTTTCATATCGTACGACGAAAACTTTTGGCACAGACCAATATGGCTCGAGAATTGACAAATTATAAAAAAAATAACATTTATATATCATTATTATTTTTTACTTTGCATTTGCAATATTAGAAAAAAAAATTAAATAACCGTAAACCAATAAGAGTTATACATAAAATATTTTCTTTTTTCCGAATGCTATTAAAAGCCGAGGCCGTCGTACGCAGTGGGACCGTGTTTGACTATAACGCATGAATTGCGGGTATGGTTGTATTTACCAATCAACACTATTTCGCATTCTAAAGAAAAACGAAGAACAGAATATTATATCACTAGATTCTCTCTGCCTACTATAGTACAAGTGTGAATGTAAAAAAAATATATTATGTAAATCTGAGAACTAAATATATGCATAGTTAATGACTTGTTATATAAATTAAAATTGAGTAAAAATTAAGTTTTCGACATTATTATTTTTTCATGTTCGCTCTATTTATATGTTAGTCTATGAGTGATAACGCAAAGTGCTTTATCTAATATGGTAATAAATATGTGTAGTGCTGTACCTACATATACCAGAGTAAAGAAATGGAAGTATTAAATATTTCATTCCCCCGAGCAGTTATCGGTATCTATTCGTAACTGCGTCATACAGTGCAGTATACAGTATGGAAAAAATGAAATGAAAATAATAATCCTACGTCTAAGCTGTTGAGGGATCTTGATAATCTTTTTTAGGTAGGTATACTATAAGCATTAATTTTCATGGTATTTATATGCTATTCCTTTATAGTTTGTACTTTGTATTATCGAATAGACGTATGTACATATAAAAATAATAACAATTGATATCCAATACTTCAACAAGCATAAAAAAAATACATTATCGATACATTAACATCGATATTACTCATCACTTCACTACAGAACGCCCTCTACCAGAGGACATTCACGATGCAAGAGTTTGAAGCCACAGGTTAGTTTATAGATTATTTCTTTACAAAAATATATAAAATAGTCCTTAGTCTATTAAAATACTATGAAATTAGTTTATCTGTCAGTTTATGTTTGCATTTCTCATTAAGTTCAAAGTTGTATGTAAATGTAATTATTATAAGACTCTATATTTTATAATTATTACATTTACTCATAGAAAGATAAAGCAGTTGAGAACTTCTTTAGGAAATAAATACCTGTTAAACGCCAATTTTTTTTTAATTATAGACCAGGATTTCACTCGCAACTTTACCTGCTTATGAATTTTCTTTTTGCTCAGTGAGATATTTTTTAAATTATATTTTAAATTTCATTACACGCTTAAAACATGATACTTCATCAAAACTTATGTATATTTCTCTTTATGATACAGAAGTTCAAATTTTACTTTATAAAATAAACCTTGAGATAAGAAAGTAACTAATTATAATATTTTTATTTTCACGAAAAGGTAAAGCGCGGCGTTGAGTTCCGCCACTAAACACACAATGTCACGAAAAATGGGCAGAAAGTGGGATGGACAGAGTGTTTTATTACTAGGTTCCCTCTGCCTACCCTGCTATACACAGAATACAACGTAATTTAAAAAAGTTCCATATGTATTCCAGAACACCAACACGTTAGATACAATCCACTGAAAGATGAGTGGATTCTGGTTTCTCCGCACCGCTGCAAGAGACCCTGGAGCGGTCAGACCGAGGACGCTCCTGAGGAACAGCCTCCAGATCCCAACAATCCTTTACGAGCTGGTGCTGTAAGGGCGAATGGACAGGTAATTTTGCCTGATTAATTTTTTTTTATAAATATTTGGACGTTTTTTGCTTAGCTTAAAGCGTTAGCGTAAGCGTAAGGAATCGCGCTTATTATCCCGCGTAAGCGTAAGCACAGGGATTCTAATGTTTAATACTACATTCCCCATTTCCACCCAATTTTCCAGACATTGTTTTTGTTAGAAACATGAAAGTACATGAACATGAACATGAAAGTATTCAATAATTCAACCCCTCAAGTAGGACTCGAAACTACATTACAGTAAAAATACACACTATAGTAAAAATTCTATATACTAAATTATAGTAAAAATTCTTGTTTACAGCGCAATCCCAATTATAAATCTACATATGTCTTCCCAAACGACTTCCCTGCACTTTTAGAACGAGTGCCGGAACCTCCAGGACCTGAACATCCTCTCTTCCAGAGTTCTCAAGCAAAAGGAACCTGCAGGTAACAAATCTAGGGACTTATAACTTTTTGTGGCTTTACGCTGTATCTGCACAGCACGTACAGCACAGCACAGGGTGGAAAGAGGGAATCTATTGTTAATTGTTAATTTTTGAAACATTGCCTGTTGAATAGTGCAATTCAAGGCCGTGTTCGTGTTCTTGATACTGGTATCAAGTTCTGGAACGAGGAATTGAAAATAATGCGGTCCACCGAGTTGGAATCGAACCCACAACTGTCATGCTTATAATTAGACACTGCCGCTGCGCCACGACTGTCTACGAATATTAATGCGCTGAAATTCTCTTAATTCTGAATGTAATAAATAATATACCATTAACCCCCCAACTTAAAAGAAAAGCCTAAGAATAAAATATAGGAATAAATAAGGAAAGCAAATAATAAGGATACAAAGCTATCAGTGGGTCGAAACTGACAGACCTCGTGTAAAATGATCTAATAGTATTCTTTGTCAATTATGAATAATTATAACTGTGACTGAAAAACGAGACGAAAGCGACGAATTGAGTTTGAGTCAACAACATGCAACACCTCTAGAATTCGACGTAAAATGGAGAACGGAAGTGTCAAAATGGGAACGGATTGTCTTAAGACTAGGTTCCCAGGTTCCCTCTGCCTGCCCTATTTGTACGTAGTGAAGCAACAAAATATGTAATATATATATTTATTTTTTACTTTTTAGGGTAATGTGTTTCCATCCTGACTCCAGTATGACAATACCATTGATGTCAGTTGAAGAAATTATGGCCGTGATTGATGAGTAAGCAACCTTTTCAAATATTTATTCCCGCCGAACTCTGTATTGAGTGGCGGAACTCACCGCGTTGTGCCTAATTACCAGAGCGAGAAAAAGGAAAATATTAAATTCTAGCCACTCGCGGCTACGCCTGCTTGAACTACACAATTATTCGCTTACAAGTCAATAGATTATTATTGACTTGAATTACTAATTAGCCTTTAATTAACATCAATGACAACAGAACAGACAACTTAAAATCTTTAATTATGTCCGTTAAATAAATATATTTGTAATTACTTTATCTCTTTCTGTTAAAGGTGGATCAATCAAATACAAGAGCTAGGCAGACGGTATATATGGGTTCAAATCTTTGAAAATAAAGGAGCTATCATGGGTTGTTCCAACCCACATCCTCATTGTCAAATTTGGGCGTCAAGTTTTTTACCAAATGAGCCCCGAGTTAAAGAGAGGTACTTAATATTTTTAATTTATCTTTAAGCTGTATCCCGCATATAGTAGGGTAGGCAGAGGGAACCTAGTGTTAACAGACTAAGTTCCCCATGCACTGTACTATTTTGAAGACATTGCGTATTGATTGGTGTTGCCAGAGCGAACTAATGATGGAATATTTCACTCCCTCGAGTGGGAATCCCCATCGTGCCCCAGCCACGTTCGCCTCACCTATTCTTTTTCAATTATGTAATAAGTTGTTTCTTTTCAGATGCCAAAAGGAACATTATACAAAATATGGTAAAAATATGCTAGCGGATTATTTAGAACAAGAATTAAAAAGCAAAGTAAGTGGTAGAAAACTTACCAACAACTTACTAATTTAACTTACTTACACCCCAGTCTAAGAACAAAAATAAATTTAAGAAAAAAAAATTACTATCTTTAAAAATAGCTCTCCTATAAACCTCTTGGTGATTTTTTTTTCTGTTTTCTTTAGATTATATTCTTACATTGTTTATTTGTGGATATGCCCTTCATAGTGTGATGGAGACATATTGATTGATAAATTATATTTTATATATGCATTCATTCCCTAAAACCAAAATAAATATATCTACTAAAAGCTTGAATATGCAATTGACAATTAACGAAGATTATTCACAAAATGTTAATTCTGGAATTATTAGTACTCATTCGCGAAATCGAGAAGTAGGTATTGGTGGCAAATTTCAAAGTTAAACAACATTCAGTAATATTTTTGTAGTAATAAGTGTTTACGTTATTAGTAACTGCGTTATATGTAATGCTATTTGCTGTTTCTGTAAAAGGAGCGCTAACGCT
The DNA here is from genome assembly GCA_900068365.1 of Heliconius elevatus bari. NCBI lineage: Eukaryota > Metazoa > Arthropoda > Insecta > Lepidoptera > Nymphalidae > Heliconius > Heliconius elevatus. The sequence continues at coordinate 9,344 of FAPS01005031.1, forward strand.
TCCACTCTGTATAAAAGCACTATCATTATTTATAAATTAAAAATGAACATTAATATAGATTACTTATTTATAAATTAATGTTTTCTATAGGGACATTGTCAACATTCATATTAGTTAAAATAACATATTAGTGAAAATAAATTAATGAGTTTATTTATATAAAAACCATTGGTTTTCAGGAACGTATAGTAATACAAAATAATGAATGGGTAGCATTAGTCCCATATTGGGCGTCGTGGCCGTACGAGACGATGCTTTTGCCACTAAATAAAAAAACGCAAAGAATGACAGATTTAAATGACAATCAAAAACAAGAGTTGGCGGCAATTATGAAAGAATTGTGCACAAGATATGATAATTTGTTCCATTGCAGCTTCCCTTATTCCATGGGATGGCATGGTGAGTTACAATATTTTATCTGTACTAATAATATAAAACTGAAGAGTTTTATGGTTGAACACGCTTATCTCAGGAATTATAGGTTCTAATTCAAAAATTACTTTGGTGTCGTATAGTAGATTTCTCGAGAAAAGCTATAGGTTTAGATTTAATGTAACCCGCACAGAGTTACATCCCGCTCTTAGAATATACCACCATACCATTTGACCACGCGAACGAAGCTGTAGCTGAAAGATAGAATTAAAGAAAAAATGTTATGCTGCAACAAGAAGGTCATAGGATTTATTTTAAGAAAATCAGCTTCACGCTGTATCCCCCACACAGCAGGGTAGGCAGAGTGAACCTAGTTAAGTGCCTAAGTGTTAAGTCCGTTACTCACTTTCTGCCGAATGCCGAAACGCGGCGTTGAGTTCTGCCACTCAACACGCCAGATTTCGGCAGAAAGTGGGGATCAGAGTGGGGATTTATAAATTAATTTGAAGACTTTAAGAGTTTCTAAATTTCTGCGTTAAGCTACGTTTCTAGTAAGAAAACACATGAGATGTGTAAAGATTAAAGAAAATTATATAAATCGTGAAATAATAAATTTCACATAGTTGAACAAACACTACTGAAATATCTCAAGAAGTATCCGCTTCTTACTATTTTTCAAATTAACTAAATTATTTTATTTTATTTAAGTTTATGCTAATAAATATATTTAAAGATTTCTTTTTTACTGAAAATATTGTTATAATTTATTTATTTTTTCCCAGGTGCACCAACAGGTCCATCAACAAAACCAGGGGATTCCCCGCATTGGTTATTCCACGGGATCTATCTCCCGCCCTTATTACGTTCTGCCACGGTTAAAAAATTCATGGTTGGCTATGAAATGTTGGCACAGCCACAGAGAGATTTGACACCTGAACAGGCCGCAGAGAAATTGAGAGAGTGTGATACTATACATTATAAAATTAAGAAATAACAACCAGCCACTAACATTATGAATGTCAAAGTATGTGAAGATGGATGAAGTAATGTAGCTTATACATCAAAATAACACATAGGTTATAATTTATGTAAGATAAAATGTATAATATTTTATATAATTTGTCTAATAATAACGTTAAACGAGCAAAGCCTTCGGTTTCGCTTGAATAGACTATGTAAAATATATATTTTTTTAAAGTGATTAAAATAGATTTTATTTTTCGTTCCCGTTAGAATTAGATGATTATTTTTATTGATTATGGTGCTCCCCGCACCGAGAGAATCAAGAAATATCATCCATATTATTATTGAAAATAGAAAAAAAATGGAGAAAGGACGCCGAACCCTGAGGAACACCATGAGGGATTCTTTGGAGATATTAAGAAATACACGTGATTTTGAGTAGTCTTAAGCCTCACCACATATCATCAAAGGGGAGCGGGTCTTAATAATACTAAAAACATCACGACAATCGACATTTTTATGACGATTAGATTCGAAAAAATTGCAAGGCAATTTACAATGTGGTGATATTGTCTTCAAATAGATGTTAGCGATCACTAACAATTGTATTATATGAATAGATATTTTTTTTAATGTAAAAATATCTATCTTAAAGAGAAATATTTTTAGGAAAGATTCATATGAAAAATTGAGTAAGAATAGCATGATATGAAGCTGTGTGTCTTAACTACTATTACACACTACTATTATACACTATTTACAATATATAATTATTAAACTATTATGTTTTTATAATTGCTAGTACAGCAACAACAATTATTACGAAATAAAATAATTTAACGAGAAAATTTTTATTCTACTTAATAAATTATATTAATTTAGAATAAAATATTATATTTAATTAATATTTCAGTATCATATTTTATACGTTTTTACCATGTATTATATACGGGACGTAAAAGCAAATGTCAATGTCATTTGTCAGCTGTCAAATGAACGCACAAAATGGCAGAAGGAAAGCTATGAAGCTTCCATTCGCAATAAATATATTTAAACCATACTATAATTAATATAAAATGAAAGAAATAAATATAAATATTGAGGGTTACAATGAAAATGGTGTTTGCGTTGGCTGTCTAAATTACAACCGTAATATGCTTTGTAATAAACATGTAAGAGAATGTTTTAAAGTATTAGCCGATATTGATGTGAGTAAATTTAAATATTATATAAGTAAAACATTATTAAAAATATAATTAATATATTCAAGATGTATACTTTTATTTATAATTAATTATAAGTGAGAAATTTTGTTTTTATTTTAAAAAATGAATAGAACAAAGCCATCCTTGGATCCGCCATTGTTTTTTTTATTGACCGAACTTAAATGCAGCCGAGTTGCATTTTTATTTATATTACTTCTTTTATGTAAAAAATACTGAATATTATTAAAACTTCAAAATAATATTCCCTTATATAAACTATTTATCTAAACTAATATATTATAAGAGGATCCAGATAATTTTAAAATATAAATTATTATTAAATAACAAGTTTCATCAATTAAAAGTACCAATGTGATTGAAGGTCCTTATTCTATCCTACACATGGACACACTCTTTGTTATTTTTTTTTAAATTCACTTTATTCATCCCTTCCCCTGCAGGATAGGCAGAAGGAACCTAGTGTGAAGACATTTCATTCCCCAGAACATTGAGCTGTTGAGCATTGAGTCGTAAAAGAAATGAAAATAATTTATCCCCTAATTAAGAATCATACCCACAAGCATCATGATTACAGTCACACTCCGCTCCACTCTTACAGCATTATGTAGGTATATTCCAAATGTAATTTCTTACTTTTTAACTTTACAGGTGCCAGAGGGAATAGTAATTAGAATATGTTGGGAGTGTGATGCATATATAAATAACACAATAAAATTTAAACAACAAATATTAAAATCTTATCAAGCGCTTATTGAATACTCTGAAAAGGTAAAGCTAATAATGTTTTTACTTAAATGTGCACTTTTCATAGCTTCTCGTTGTATTCTGTGTATAACAGGAGTGAACATAGTGTTTAGACATTTTATACCCTATTTTTTGCTACATTTGGTCAAGACATGTGTTGTTCAATGGAACTGTCTTTGCTAGAGCCAGAAAATATAAAAACTTTTCCTGAGTTCTAATTGAACTCACAATTATCACATTTACATTTATTTTTAACTATATTACTTTACAGCATACATTTCTCAATGATCCCACTGATTTATCGAAACAAGCGATTCAAAGATTTTCAAGTCATTTCTATTTAGATACTGAGGAAGTAAAAGAAGAACCTATTGACAGTATACACGATATCAAAGAGGAAATCGATGATACATTGGATAAAGTTGAATTGGGTAAGAATTTTTCTGGTTCACGGTTGTGTCGAGTGGCAGAACTAAACGCCGCGCGTTTGTCTTGCGGGAG
>FAPS01005150.1:0-14108 GCA_900068365.1 Heliconius elevatus bari
TTTAACGATAGATATCGTGGATTGTATCTTATTTTATGAGGTCCTTATGAAATATTTATATGAAAATTAATAATTAGAGTAAAAAAACGTCTCATTTCTACATATGTAATTAAAATTGCTTGCTTTGTTCTTCTCAAAATATTATCAGCAATAATTGCGGAATGAATATTAGTTATAGTAATTTTTATTTTTCACGTGCTAATATGTTTAATTACTTATAATATTAAATACAAACCATAAACCACGATTATTGCCGAATAATTATATTACCTAATTTTATATGTATTTATTGTTTGTATTAAAATATTCACATATACTTATTTTTAGAGTGACGAGTGAATTACTAACACAACTTACTGGTAAGTGTAGTTAACAACAAACAAAAAAGTGTGATATGTTTTTAAATACCGTATTTAATATTTATTTCATTCCTAACAAGCTTGTTATTTATTGTTATTATATTTTATTTATCATATTATGTTAACTATTTTATGTTAATACATAGTTTTACTATGATAACTCTCTTACATACAAATATATTACTATATGTACCTATTGCATAGAATGTCAAGTGTGCTATAATATGCATTGAGTTTGTAACAGAGTTTTTTTTAAATAATTTGGTTTGACTAATTTATTAAGTTATCATACATTTTAACAAATATTGTATTTCTAGATAGATACTATTTATAAATGTTAAATTCAATACTTATTATTTACATTGAAATCACTTTCCCTTTTATTACTGGAGTGATAAAAAAATTAACTGCCCAAACTTTGTAGTAATCCATGAAAATCTTTATCCTAACATATATAATTTACAACTTTCAGGCATGGAAGATGAAATCTGCCCTTATGCAACGTTCCACCTGCTTGGCTTCCGCGAAGAAATGGACCCCAGCAAGGCGATCGCTTTCCCCCACCACCACCCCTCGCACGCCGGCACCCTCGCGCACCCCCACCCCCATCCCCACCACCCAGCTCATTCTCGCGCCGGATCTCAGAGCATGGTAAGATAGTGATTAACATTTACTATTATTTTTTGCTAGATTTACGTATTTTTTTAAATTTTTGATTATTGCGACGTTTACACATTTTATATAAAAATGTAGGGTATTTGGGACCACAGGTATTTGGCTTATCTGAGCTATTTGGCTTTATTTTAAGTGGGGAATAAAATTAATTTATATATAATAATCATTCGTTTCAGTCGAGAACAAATCCACAACCTTTTGCCAGACTTTCTTTTTAACGTCCCAATTCACGTTAATGTATTAATTTATATCATAGCCACGAGCAAACAGCCGCTACGCACGCAAGAACTCTCAGGGTGGACAGAGCGCCATCTACTCCACTGCTCCCGAATACGACGACCCCGCTACCTGCGCTGAAGAGGACCAATACGTGAGTACTAACAATAGGATATTGCGCCTATCTTTGAAGTGTTTATATTCGTTCCTTAGCTCCTAATAAACCTGAAATTACTGTATAACGATATATCATGAAAACTAGATAAAAATTTTTAAAAAGTGATATGATTTTTTAAATTCATTTTATATTATGAAGTAACATTCTGTTATTGTTTTATTCTTAAGCTATCTTAATTTAACATTTTTATATTTTGTTATAGTGAAAAATACCTAATAGAAAACAGTAATCCTTTAAAAATATGTCCACATATTAGGACATTTTCTAGAAAGGTAAAATTAAAATTTTAGAAAATCGAGTTATAAAGTTCTGCGAGAATTCAAAATTGCTGTATTTTTCCGAAAATGCATGATAAATAAAAATAAAATATTTTCTTACCTTTCAATATAATTTAGTTTACATGACAAAAAACAAAACTATAGATAAAAATGTTATCTTTATTTGTTGTGCGTGCAGCGCGCCCGCTACTCCCGCCCGATGTACGCGTGCGGCCCCGAGTACGACGAGCCCGCGTGCTGCGCGCCCGAGGACGAGCAGTACACCGGCGCCTACGGCACCCCCTACTCCGACCACTACGGATCCCGCCCTAGCATTGGTATCTTTTGTATATTTTTTTAATTTTCAAATACCAATGAATAATAGTGTAGTGTTTTTGTAAAAAAAACTATTATTGTCTTATCTTTTCATAACATTAACATGGTCACATTAGAAGAACATAGTTATGCTTTTATGGGTCCTGCATTGGCATCATATATTTTTTTCTCGTTTTCAAATGCCGAATAATAATCATGTTTTTTTTTTACAGAAAAGGACTGTTAATAAACATGTAAATTATAATGTCTTATAGTGATTTACCTGTTACACATGATTTATAGATTGGTATCTAGGTATACCAAACTAATAATACGTTTCGCAAATCACTGTTTAAAATTATAAAAAAATATTAAAAAGTATATTAATTTCATTAAGCCTGTCTATATAATTAATGTAGGTACCCGCAAGTGTGGCAGCTCCCCCGAGCCTCCTCCACCTCCCCCCCGCAACAACACCGACAACAATTGCTCGTCCTCCTTCAACGAGAGCAAGGACTCTAACGAGATCTCCGAAGCCGAATGCGACCAGCCCCGCAACTACCCCGGTAAGAATACGCTAGAACATCGAAATATCATTTATTTTCAAAGTTTTTGTATTTAATCTTTTTTATAGCATACAAGTCGAGTCCATAATTCAAACAAAAGAGAAAACATTCTCTTTTTTTCGTCTTAAGAATAAAAGAAATCTGGGCTTAACCCATGGATTTATAAGTTATTGTTACAATTAATACCTTTATCTAAATTAACAAAACCATTTGTTGTTATCAAATTACAATGAGCAGATATATCAAATTTCATGAATCTGTATTATTTGTCTTGTTAAATCTTTACCTAAATGGAACTTATTTTATAGAATAACTTTAATCTTATATAAATAACTGTTCATCACCCCCATATCAAGACTCCACCTATCATAATTATAATAAATTGTATAAAAAGTATTAATTTGAAATTAATTGTGGAATTGGTCCATGCGCTCGTGGCTGACTGAACAGAAGACGGTAAAACGATTTTTGAATCAATATTTTTCTAATTGTTTTCTTATGATTAATACCTGTGACTGACAGCATGCATCTCCGTTATAAGTTATAACAAATGAAAATGTTCCAAGCTTTTAGAAGTTCTGGCAATTGGCTTAAATTTTTATTTCAAAATTTCTCTTATTAAATGTTTCTTTACTTCTTATTTTCCTTTATAAATTAAAGATTTTCAGTATAAACACAAATTTAAAAGAAATAATCTTGATAAAAATTATTATTAAGATCTTATAAAATAGAACATCTTTAATTTACTTATAACCCATTAGGACTATTTAAATAAGATTTTTCTTTATTAAAGTTGAAATTGAACATCGCTTAGAACGTGATTGTGTTAACAAATTCTTACTATTTGAAATTATTATGTAGATTATTTAGTACATGTGTTTGACTCCTCAGCAATGTCCACTAAACTACCATTTTAAACATAATTAATATTGATGAAATGGCAAATAAAAAGTATATATTTACGGAAACATACATTTAAAAATTTATTGTACTATTTGACACAGTTAATGTAAACAAAAAGCGAGTGCTTAGTGGATATTGAGCGAGGAAATGAGTAGTGGGCAGGGTCGAGTGTCGTGGCTAGTGTAGACACGTCGTGACTTGTTGTTGCAGTAAGAGCCCACACTGCCAAGGACGGCTTGCACAGCGACGAAATGAGGAAACTCATTGACAGGTTAGTTTACCAGGCCTATTTCATTACACGAACACACTCACATATTATACATACACTTTTAGATGATATGAATTTTATTTAATTGTTGTGCATTTTACGATTAATTCAGGGTTTCTTGCTCAAATTACATTTCAATCATATCGTATGTACTTACTTATGCTAGTCTCAATAATAAATATTGTAGATTATTTTAATGAAAATGAGTGAAATATGTTATAACATTTCTGAAATTAAATTTTAAAATAGTATCTAATTTACTTAGGTAATTAAATAAGTACTTATACAAACGTAATAAATTATACAAATACCTACAATATATTTAGAAATCTCTGAGTTAAGCCGTATTATAAGTTTTAAAATATACCTACATATATCAATTTACTTATTTTTAATAAGAATCGTGAAAGCTGAACACTGGATTCCAATCGAAGTTTACTAGTGTTCGTAATACTTATAAACGCATGTCAATAACTTTAACAGCATATTTTATATAATTCATAGACACTATTACAAAACTTAAATTTTATTGTATATTTAAAGCACTCACGGCCACCGTTGTTTAATTAACAATTGACACAAATTAACTAATTGCCGTTACCTTGTGTGAGCCGCAGTCTTCCATTGCGACCATGTCATAGTTATTTTTCTGGATAGTGCCGATATTAAGCATGTACTATGTTCTGCATCCATGATCTCCAGGAAACAGTAAGTCAATGTATGTGAAGACAATAATCATTTGCTGAATGTTATTTAATTTTGCCTGAAATGTTTTATGTACCTAATCATTAACCTTATGTGGCTAACAGTTAAACCGTTGCACTAAAATTTTGTTTTGCTGAGTTATAAAATTTCAGAGCGAAATGTTTATTTTATTTTTTAAAAAAAATATAACCATAGTAATGCCTACACCTGATGTATATTATAATATAAGATCACTTCGATATACCTATATACTGCAGAACTGTTCAGTTATTATACCTACATTGAAAGCTTCTTAGAAAATGAGTTTAAATCTAGATGATCCCGCATTAAAATGAACTAAAATTATCGATGTAGTTGATATTATATATTATTTAAACATAATCAGTCAGTTATTATGCAATATCAAATACCGATAATTTTATTTTTGTGCGCCGCACAAGCTATATGTTAATTGCTCAATTTCATTATATATTACAATATACCATTATATAGTATAGAATACCAATAGACACTTGTAATAAACGTCAGTGGTCACTTCTCATTAACGCTCACGTTGTGTATCCCAAGTGTGTTCCTTACTAATAAAGTCCTAATAATGACCTACCGTTCGTTTTTCAGTTATCTGTTTCATATTAAACAACAAATTTACTATACCATGTGTTAGATAAATTTGATTTTAACATTTCATAACGTTTAGACATAATGGTAATACAACATTGGGTGTTACAGACCAGAAGCAACCACCCCAATCCCCCAGCAAGCAGTCCACGGGCGGGGACTCACAGCCTACGATACTGTGGCAGTGTAACCTGTAAACTACACTGTCGCCACTCGACATACAAGACACACTCCCCCCACCTCGCTCCACCTCCCTTCACCTCCCCTAAACGACCACAATTCCGTTGAACTCGCCGCTTTACCGATCTACTACGATTATTGCACAATTAAATAGTTTGGCTTTTGCTTTCGCGATTTTGTTGCGAGAATGGTCAACGAAAATGTGGTTGTTCTGATACATGTTTTTTCCTTTTTGATATTTTCATTTCAACGGGTGTGTCGTCATTGCTTATTTCATTTTGACATTTTATATGCGTTGGCTGGATTTAATTTACTATAGCACAATTCATGTGCCATTGAGTCATTTGTTTTTTAAATTCACCAGTAAGTTGCAAAGTCGGGTAGGAGGTTGTGTTATGCCCTCCCGTTGTACTCGCCGCGTCACTGTGTAGTGTTGCCATGTCAAACAGAAAATTATGGTTGTGGTAGTTAATTCAGATGATATATTTTCCTTTAGGGGAGTGACGTGTTATTAAAAATTATCTAATACGAATAGAGCGACCGAATACCCGACTTTGCGTACTTATCCATGATCGACGAATACATCGATCAAAATATTTAATTAATTTCGATCTTATTTGTTTAGCTTAATTTAAAAAGTGAGACGCGTATGTACTAGTGCTGGCTCTGGGGTGGACTCATCGATACTTCGATTTAAATTAAGCTCAACATGTAATAATGTGATATTTTCATTTTTTTTTACTCATTTTATTTTATGTGTAACTACATTAACGTTATTTATATTTGCTTACTTTTAAGGCGATCAGTTCTAAGTGACACTCAACCGCGAGGTCGGTACGATGCTTCCTTTTAATGTTAACAGTTTCGTGATGCTTTTTACCATTTATGTTATATAACCACGTCATTATTTGTATCGTGTATTGTTTTTGATGTTTTCATTGCGTTTACTTTACTTGTTAGATAAGCATTAGGTTTAAGGCTACTTATAGATTAATCAACTTTTTGAATAAATATGTAATCTGTAGCTAGTTGTGTAAGACCGTACGTTATTTAAATAACACTAAGTTACTACCTGAAGTAACACTTCGTATAAACAATAGTATAATCATGATTTCACAGCCGAGTATTGAGAACTGCGGTCATCGAGCTCCCCTATTACAATACAATATGGAATTCGAAAAACATTTTATACTAAATAACGTTACCCTATAATATATTAAGGTGCATTTTTATTCGTAATCTATTCTCTACGTACATATTATGTAATATTCAATTGTTAGATGTAAGACACGAGCGTGTCACTTTAGAAATCTTATTTCATGTTGTGGCATCGTGGCAAGCTTCGCAAGTAGTTTGTAGATAGGTTTTCGCGACTTCCTAGTAACCGATCTCTTCTTGATAAACTTCCAATTAGAAATTTTGGATTTTAAAATTGTAGTTAAAGTTCTAATAATGAAATTTTAAATAATAATATTCAAAATTATTATAATATAACCTTTTTCGGCAATTAAATTTTATATTGTAAGCGTTTAATGCGGCAACTCTAAAATAATTTTTTAATTTTTTTCTAATATTTTGAAGGTTTTCGCTTCTATCGAGTGTTGTTTGCGGCTTATTTCATCATTTTTTTACATAAACGCAAATTGACATCGCTAATTGCAAATAACTGTCTGTACCAAAGTGTTTGAATTGTGTTGAATAAATTACTCATATTTCAACTACGAATTCCTCTTTTATTACGACCACACCGCCCTTATCATAAGGTATACAATAAACAAATTCATAACGACAGTTAATAGTGTTTATTATTGTTGATGACTATTAAATTAAATAGTTTTTAAACTAACATGCTGGAATCATTCGATTATTCACTGGAGTTACGCTGATGCAGCTTTTACGATTTCTTCAGCAACCTCCACAGCAATGGCAGCTTCAGCTTTAGCCTGAAATAAATAATAAAATAAATACAAATCTTTGAAATCGTGAAATCTTTATAATTATTAATCTTTAACAATTTATTTAATTTTTAACAATTTCTTAAACGTTCCAATCTAAATCTTACGTCGCTTAGGACTAAAAAATTGTTAAGATTAAGGAATTACCACCCTGGAATGACATCTCATGGTTTCCATGATTTTAGATATGCCCTCCCTAAACTCAAAATCATTAGCATCCTATCCGATCCTACTCTTGGTGCCATATAAATCATATAAAAGAAAATAATTTTCAAATAATCTGAATGGATATTGCTTTATTTGCTTCTTTATGATTCGTAACTACTTATAGTACCTGATCATTAGCAGCAGAATTAAGTTCAGATTGCGCCTTGCTGAGTGCTTCCTGAGCAGCGCTACGGTCCAAGTTCTCCAGTGGATGGGCCTCTTCAGCGAGGACCTAAAATAATTTTATTGTTAGTTATTTATAGGCAGTCGTAGCTTAGCGGCAAAGCAGTTGGCTGTATATACAACGGTTGAGGTTTCCATTGCATTTCCCAGTACAAATATAAGAACGAGTATATAAATAGTATTCGTACAATATACCTACTGACAGAGAGAAACTAAGGTAATGACACTCTATTTGCCGAATTCAAAACTGTGCATGTAAAGTGGCAGAACTCAATGCCATGCTGTTCAATAGTAGATTGTACCCAGGTTCACAACGAGGCGATGATCTCTGAGACTTACTTCTTTAATATATTAACCGCCCGTGGCTTCGCTCGTTTGAACTACATGATTATACATGGATACCGCGTGGAGGTACTCCTAGCTTATGTTATTTTTAATTATTAGGCCATAATAATAACTAAGTTCATTCAACACTGATCATGCAGAACAACTATTCCTAAGCCATATTCTTAAGGTTTAGCTGGACTGTCGGGGTTCCTGCTCTGTTCGATGCTGATCAATCGACTGCTCGATCAACTACTATATTTATATCTCTTAGAAAATAGATGGTCTGCTAGGGATCCTCATCAGGTACTCCAATCTTCATTTTTGGTATATGGGTGGAAATTGTTTATCATGTTGTTCAATTTTCCCCAAGTTCCCCATAGTTTAGACAGGCTGTTAAGGGTCCACATCAGGTATCCACATTTTCAAAATAAACTATAGCCTAGATTTTGCCTAGACCTAATAGCTATACAACAAAAAAGTTTCATTCAAATCGCTCCAGTAGTTCCGGAGATTAGCGTGTATGCAAACAGACAAACAGACAATTTCTTTTTCTTTGTGGATATGGGTACTATTCCTAATTTACTATTTCAGGGACAGAGTATCCTCTTGCCTATATAATTTTCTGTTTTACACCATATAAAAGATTTTGTATAAGTTATTGTGAGCTAGTTAATATACATCCATTTATTATATGTACAATTTGATTGTAATTTATATTTATGTAAATAAAATAATTTTGAAAAAAAACCCATTTGGTTTATTTTCTATGGTGTACAATACAGCATTAGTAAACGGATATCAATAAATAATTTAATAATTGGTACCTGGACTGAAGAATCATCATTCACAGTGACGGTACCAGAAGAAACAAAAATCTTGCTTTGTTTACCATCATTTTCTGTCACTGTAACTACGCCAGGCCTAAGGACAGCTGAAATTATTAAGATTAGTAATAAAATTTTATTTTTTAAGTTCACACATTATCAAATTATCTAATTTTAATAATCCTTAAAAGACTTTATTGTCAGTGACAGGCACTGCAAAGTTAAGTACCTAGTTTTAAGCTTGTTTTTTCAGCAATGTATTATTATAAAAATTAAATACAAATATAATCATAATGAGTTAAAGGGAAATACACTTTTAATAAACTTACCTAATGTAGGGACATGTTTAGGCAGGATACCAAAAGCTCCACTGAATGATGGCACATCAATCTGTTTTACTATCTGCTTATCAAAAAATACCTAAAATGCAAAAATTTACAATATAAAATTATTTTGCTAATGCATCAAAGATCATTGTATTTTTGGAGCAAAATATATTTTTAAAATGTATATGCTTCATGCTGTATCCAGCATGCAGCAGGGTAGGTAGAGGAAGCCTAGTGTTAAGAAACTCCACTTCCAATTATTGTTTATATTATCATTTTGATAACAAGCATCAAGCAAAGTGTTTACAGTAACATGCTTTTGCCCGTACTCCACAACTGGCCTCAAAACTTATATGTAATATTAGTAGGCCATAGGCACAAGATTGCAACTGTAAATGCAACTGTTGTGGGTGGATTCCCACTTGCGGAAATTAATATTATTATTTATATTATCATTTTGGTTCCACCACTCAACATGCAATGCCTTGCAAATTCGGCGGAAAGTGTGGTACAGAGTGTTTTAACACTAGGTTCTCCCTGCCTTTCCTGCTTTATGCAGGATACAGCATGACACAAAAAATATGATAATACTTTGGACATACTTTATTTCCAGCTGCAAAAGTAAAAGCCATTTCTCCTTCTTTGGGAGCAACAGCATACCCACGAGCTTGAACCCGCCTGGCTACTCCTCGAAGTACATTACGCAGAGCTAAAGCCATTCTAAGAAAAATGAAAAAGAATCAGATAAGTATAAATATCCAGTCGGTTTTCATTTATAAAATTGGAAAATACTTTTATAAGGACATCTCTATAGAATTAGTTTAACATTGTAACCTACAAATACATACTTCAAAGGAAAATTCGAGAAAGTAGGATTTACTTTATACAATATAATTCCTCTAGAAAGTAATTTCAATCTACAAAATTATGTAAAGAGAGTTTTATATAAAAAAATTCTATTGACAACATAGATTATGTAATATTTTTTGTGGAAGACCGTGATAATTTTTTATATATTAAGTTGTTAAATCAATATTTTCTAAGAAATTAAAGCAATGCTTACTTTAATCTTGATCACACAGTGTAATGAAAATTATGGAAAATAAGGTCTTTCGGCTTCGACTACCTTCTTCTAAACCTGATGGTCGATGGACGCTGTCAATGTGACATTGGCTGACATTTTGTTTGTAAAGATAATCTTAATTCTTAAGGCTAGCACACACACAATATTATTGTCAGTACAATATTGACAATAATAACAATAGATAAAACGAAAAATGTTGCCAATTGCGTTATGTTGGGCTTGTAATGTAGGTAAAGTACGCAATATGCAAGGTAGTACTGTCGTATACGCCGTTATCTACTTAGGCTCGGAGCTCTTTCCTGCTGGTCAAGCATGCAGCCTTAAGTAGGATTATTAGAAGTCTCCTTATTGAAGAGCTGGACTATTCGAAATTAACGGTAACGGTAACGGTACGGTAAACGACATTGCAACAATGATGCGTTGAATAAGAGACCAGACTGAGAAACCTAGCCAGCGGTAACTAAAAAGTAAAAAAATACTTTTAATTACATAAAAAAAAAATTAAAACATATAATATAATTTAAAAAAAATGTCAAGCCTTACATAAGAGCTTTAGCTTTGAACAGAGTTGTTCGTGTAATTTTTTTTTTATTTTTTGGAGAAAATTTTTATATGTAAAATACCTGGGGTGACTAGATTATTCTGGGGTGGGCATGAAACACATGTAGCGTAACTTAAGTTAATAACATAGATTAATAATAAAATTTACATTTGACATTGACATTAAATAATGCATCATAGTTTAGCTTTAATGTATTTTCCCGCCATAAGAAACGTTAATTAAAACCCAAAACATGAAAGATGTAAAGGTAAACATAGACGAAATATTAAAATTACTTTCTGTGCTCAAACATGATTCAACTTGTATCCAATGGTAAATACTACAAACATTTTCTACGCTTATTTCTCAATATATCTTTCTTTTCTGTACCATTAAAAGAGATTTTTAAGGCGCTCCGTTGTGCTATATGTAAAATAATCACTTCGCCAATGGCAACGATGTACAGAGAACAGAAAAAGGAGATTGTGCAGCAAATTCTAAAAAAAATATATTTTTACACAATAAGTAGTTTTAACTAATATATTAACATAAAAATTGCAAGTACTAAAACCAAACAACAAACATTGAATGTCAAGGGCAAGGAAAGGGAAACCTTTCAATAATGGAGAGACTAACTTAGGGCAGGTGAATGAATCCTTTGCTAGGCTTCATTCACTTATATATTTTATTATTTTCAGTTGTAAATATTATACAGTACCTAGCACAGCAATATGTGGACATAGTTTGTGTCATTCCTGTTGGCGTGGTAGAAGTGTGTGTCCATTTTGTGGTCACAATATAGATAGAAGAAGATTAAACTTAAATAAGCCCCTTCAAATTCATACAGAAAATATTACAAATGTAATCAGACTATTTCAAGAAGTTTTTAACATTAAATGTAAGTAATTATTTTTTTGTAATTTTTCTTTTGCTTATTGAAACAATGATTATTAAAAAATCTTTATAATAACATTTACAGATGACAGCAATATAAATTTGCTTCTTGAAGATGGATCCAATAAAAATGTAAACACTTGGTTAACAAACAATGAAAATGATATCTCAATATCAGATATGCAACACCAAGAATCTGTATCAAAAGATCAAGATTCTTTATGTTTAAGAGAACCAGATACAATTCCACTCATAGAGAAAATAACATGTAAAGTACAAATTCATTCAGAGACAAAGAAAGTAAGTGCTAAAAACATTGCTTGTGTCACTGTGCAACAAGATGACTGGGATAAAATTGAAGAAATGACAGAAATAGAAACAAATTGCAATAAACCCAAGGAAAATTGTGACTCGAGAATAAATTCATTTGGGGCCAATGATAAAAACCTTTTATTATCCTCTAATAATATAGATAAAAAATCTGTTAAAAAAAATAATAGTACTAAACAACCAAAACAAGCAAAAACAAAAAAAAAGTATCTTAAAAATATTGCTAAAAATTTTAATAATACCCATAGAATAAATAAAGAATTTAATAAATTGGCTAAAAAATATAGGAACAAAAATATTTCTATTAATCCATCGAATAATCCGCGAATTCAAACATTGCTTGAATTGGATGATGATATTTCAAGTAATAAAAATATAGAATATAGATCACAAAATAAAAAACCGGTAGAAACAGAAATTATGGATGAAAATGATAGTGAAGTCCCATTGACACCTGTGAATGTTCATAAATTAACCACTATTTGTGAAGAGTCAACAAAAGGTGACAACACACACAAAAATTCAATAGAAATGGAAGTTGGAGATGAAAATGATGGTGTAATTCTATCAATACCTGCAAATATCAATAATAAAAAAATAATTACTTCTAGTAAAGAATTAACAAAATATAATAACACAATTGAAAATATACAAATTTCTGAAAAAGAAAATCTCATTACCGTTGAACCAGATAATAACCAACTTACTAGTAAACAAACTTGTAAACATATAAAGCAGCTTAATGTTAGCTTCTTTCAAAAAGGTCCATTAAATAACAACAAATCTACAATTGTGAAATCAGCAGAAAATGACTCTTTACAAAATTATCTCACAAAAATATCATCAAGTGACAATGATGAAATTGAAATAATAATAAAAACTGGTACCACATTAACCAATATTTGCATAAAGAAAAAAGAAAATGATGTTAAGTTAAAAATTAACTCAGAAAAACAAATTCAAACATGTTTAAACAATATCAATATGGAAAATAAAAGTACCTCGTGTACTTTAGATATACACAATAATATTCTTAATTTGAACAATAATATTGTTATCAATAACGATAATAATTTAAAAAAGAAAGGTAATGTAAAATTAAATTCAAAAATGTTACAAGTAATTGAAAAATCAACTCCTTCAAAAAAAGGCACAGCATCTGCCGATACAATATCAATTCAGAATGACCCATTTGGTACACACACTCAAAGAGCATCACAATTATTAAATACGCCTAATGATCCTGAAACAAATGAGGTTTTTATAAAAAATAACTCTCCATCATCACAATTACTAAATAACCCTAAACCAAATGAGGTGCTTGCAAAAAATAATACTCAAATGCTAGATATAGCAGAAATGGAATCAACTAATATTTTTAATAGTGAACCTGTTGAAGGAACCAATGTGAGTATACAATCACTTAAAAGTAGGAACAACCAACTTGTTACAGACACTCGGGTAGTATCTCAATTACTGAATAAACCAAATGAACCTAAGATCAGTGATGAACTTATTAAAAACAATACTCAACAAACTTCTAAAATATTAAACAATATAGCAGAAGAGGTACAATCAATGAATAGTATATTTGATAGTGAACCCATTGAAGAGACCAACAAACAATCTCTTAAAAGTACAAAAAAAACTGCATCTTCAATATTAACCTTGAAATCAAATATATCAAAGTCCCAAAGAAATAAAAGAAATAGAGATTCTACAGATTTAAAAGATTTTCCCACAAATAAGAAAAGAAAATTACAAAATAAAAATGAACATAGTGGCCATTTAGGGAGCATTTCACAATTAAAATTTAATAAAAATAAAACGGTAAAGGAAATCACTGTACTAGAGACTGACAGTGAAAGTTTAAAAAAAAATAAATCAGCACCAAACACAGTTATTACAGAAAAAAGTCAAATCAATTTGCACAAAAATAAAATGCTTACTATAAATGAAAAATGTAGTGAAAACATATTTTCTCTTTCTAAAGGAAGTCCAGATTCAGAAGTACTTATGACAGGAACTTTTAAGGTATTAAAAATACTTTTTTTAGATTTGCATAGTGTCCCACACATAGAATTGAAGGCAGAATCTGGTATAAGGGCACTCTTTGCACTTTCCATGTAATTTTTGAGTGAGATTATGTGTTGAATGGTGGAGAAATTAATTTGGTGACGTTGAGTTCCACCACTCA
>FAPS01005158.1:0-10620 GCA_900068365.1 Heliconius elevatus bari
TAAAGATCGCCTATACCCCGCAAATTTGTAAAACTTTCGTCTGTACCCTTCATCTGTAATAATATAAATATTCGAAATTAGTCCTCTCTTGGATAAATTGCCCCCATTAAGGACTTTATACTAGCGTACACCGCGGCTCTACGGGACCCAACTGGATGTAATAGATGATGATGTCCTATAAATTATATAGAGAATGTAAGAAAAATCTTAAGTAAATTACACCACGGTTCTCTATTTCATCTTAATATTTGATTTGTTTAATATATTCGATATTATTTAATTAACATGGGATTATATTACAAACAAGCCTGTCTACTTACGCTATGAATTTTTACCCTAAGAACAGTTGCTGTAAAGAATTACCCCACTTTTTTATCAAAACAGTATATATATGTATGTATAGTTTATTAAAAGATTACAAAACTTCTTGCATCAATTTCTCTATTACAAAGAAACTTTGAATTCTAAATATGGTGTATGTAACAATCAACATTTGTAATAGATTAGTTTAAATGGAATGTTCTAGATATGTAAAAAGACCCTGGTAATAGCCGGGATTAATGCCAGGAAGAAGAAGTTCTAGATATGTAAAAAATAATATTAAGACTGAATATTGGATTATAATTGACTTTATAATGCATTTTATATAAAACATAAAATTATATATATTCTTTTAAGCATTTTAAGTTCAATAACATTTGTTTAATGATACTAATGATGTTCCAATCAATGGCTATGGGTAAAAAACTCATAAGTTTTTTTAAAGACCGTCGTGACGCAGCGCCATAGTTTCTAAACACAATGATTGTGATTCAATGCCAACTTGGGTAAATAAATTATTTGAATCTTCCAGCTTTATTTTTTCTAGACAAGACAAGGCGGCATCTCGAAATATGCCTTGTCGATGAAACATGTGAGTGTCTTGACATTGGATTTTCTGTCTACCATGATGTATATGTGATAGTGTAAAGCAAATAATATGAGTTTTAATCAAATCCTATGGAAAATTAATATGCAATTAAAATAATATATAAAATTTTATTGTTGAACGTTATTGAAATTAGACAAACACAAACAAACATGTAATAAGATTGTAAACCTAAAGTTATCTCTTTATTTTTAATGTGGTGTAATTTTTTTTTATATAAATTTGCTGATAAAGATCCATTTCACTTTTATAAGGTACAAAGTAAACTTAAAAATATCCCAAATAATTAGATTGCAAGTACTGTTTTATTTTTAAATAAATATCTCATTGTATTTATAAAAATGTGGTAATGTTCTAGAATATTTTATTCATGTA
The DNA here is from genome assembly GCA_900068365.1 of Heliconius elevatus bari. Classification (NCBI taxonomy): domain Eukaryota; kingdom Metazoa; phylum Arthropoda; class Insecta; order Lepidoptera; family Nymphalidae; genus Heliconius; species Heliconius elevatus. Next base: position 1,304 of record FAPS01005158.1, read on the forward strand.
TGTAGTTGATTTATGTAGTTGCATGTCACAAGAATATAACCATAGCTTGCAATAATATATTAAAAATACTTTTTGTAGGAATGTTGGTAATTTAATAATGTAATAAGACGGCATGGAGTTAAGTTACCAAAAATCATCATTGTTGCTATAATTATATATAATTGACAGTGAGTAAATTACTTCAATGAAATCAAAATATTCATGTTTTTTGTTATCTACAAAACTGAAAGGTCACGTTTTTTTTAAATCTGCCTTTTTAATTCTGAAGTTAAAAAAAATATTTTTAATCTTATAAATAAAAAAAATAATGCGAATTAAAATGTGAATAACCAAAGTATAGTACGGTCAACAAGTTGTGGCCGCTCTGAAGTTATAAATGGTTACGGAGATTTGATTTTAAGATTTTTCTCACTTTTGATTATTTTATTCCTGAGTGAACAATTAAATATTAGGAGCAAAAGTTCAGAAAACCTAACTCCACGGTGGCCACAACTTGTTGACTGTCCTGTACAACAGTTAATTTGAATAAAATGTATAATAACATTTAAATCATCATAATTATGTCACAGAGGAACATGGAGAGTAATAACCACAGACAGACATTCTCCTCTGTCAAACTATAAGTTTACGTGGTCCTGCGCGTTTAGTAAAACTAGTTGCAAGCCTACTGATGAAGGTTCCTGATTAGCGTAGCGCAGGATATTCCCCTACGATCGCTGTCCCTCACGAGCGTCCATCAAAGCTTGTATTATTCTTCAGTGCCGAGGCACTCGCCTCACCATAAAGACCGTTTACCGCGGTCCAACAAAAATCGCTATGGATACTCCTCCGGACGGCGTTGCTCTGTTTCATACGTGCATAGATCTTCACTGGATTAATTTAAGTGACGTTTAAAGGAATTTAAACAATTAGAAATAAGGACTAGATCATTTATTAATTTATATAGTGTGTAAGATTCCTTATTTGAGTAAATAGTTACAGTATAAATAAATATTGTGTATTTTTTTTTCTTTATGTTATAAATATTTTATGAAAATATGCTTATATTTTTTTTATTGACAAACTGTAATAAAATGTGTACCAGTATAATATCCAAAGACATTAAGCCATTATATCAATAAATAGCATTTCCTAACCAGAACGTTGTCCTAAAGTAAATTCTTCATACACTTTCAACAAAGATTGAGGAGTCCTAGGTTTGAAATCCTTTAAAACATGTTCAAAATGTCCCATAGTTACTTCTGGACAATCAAGGTCTTTTTCTAAAGCGCGTAATGCAGCTTCATGGCACAAAGCCTGCAGTTCAGCTCCGGAAAACCCTTCTGTCCTAGTTGCTAAATTATGAGAATTAACATCATCACTTGTACTCATTTTGGCCAATTTTAGTTCTATTATTTGTAATCGTGTTTCGAAATCTGGTAAAGGAACGTAAATTAATCTGTCGAGTCGTCCCGGCCGAAGTAAGGCACGGTCCATTCTATCAGGACGATTGGTAGCTGCCAAAATTGTTACAGAGTTTAATGGCACTACTCCGTCCAATTCGGTCAGTAGTTGGGCCAATACTCTTTCATGAACTCCAGCTTCACCTGCACCTCTCTCACCTCCAATTGCATCCATTTCGTCAAAGAATATTATGGACGGAGCGACTTGACGTGCCTTTGTAAATAAATCTCGTACGGCTCGTTCTGATTCGCCAACCCATTTGGAAAATAATTCTGGACCTTTTATTGACAAGAAATTTAGACCACTTTCGGTAGCTAATGCTTTAGCTATCATTGTTTTTGAACATCCCGGCGGACCATATAGTAAAACTCCTGCTGGCGGTCGTATTCCTAATCGATGAAAACTTTCCGAATGCTTCAATGGCCATTCTACGGCTTGGCGTAGTTTTAACTTTAGGTCATCTTGCCCTCCGATGTCTGACCATCTTACATTTGGTACTTCAATTAATAGTTCCCTCATAGCACTCGGCCTAACAACCGTTAACGCGTTTAGTAAGTCTTCTTCCTCCAAAAATTCACTTGCTCTTTTCAAACATCTCATAGATGCCTGTGTACATAAATTAACTAAATCAGCCGCAACATAACCATGAGCTAAATCGGATATTGAATCTATATCCTGAGATGTTACTTTATTGGGGAGATTCTTCAGCAAAGCATACAATATTTCTTTCCGTCTTGACCTATCTGGTACAGGAATTTCAATCTCTTTATCCAATCTCCCAAATCTTCTAAGCATTGGATCTATCGCATCAGGTTTTCTAGTGGTTGCTAATATGAAAACCCTACTAGATTCTTGATGTAAATTATCTAGTAAAGATACAAAAGCTGAAGTAACACGTCTTTCCTGTTCAGTGCTGCCAGAGGAACGCCTGGGACAAATAGTTTCTATTTCATCCACTAAAATTATACTTGGCTCATTTATTACAGCTTTTGCAAATAAACTTTTCATAGTGGATTCAGTTTCACCGAAATATTTACTAAAAATAGTGGGTCCATTAATTTCAACATGAGAGCAATTAAGATTGTCTATAAAATATTTACATATTGCAGTTTTGCCTACACCAGAATGGCCATATACAAGGAGGCCTCTAGTTGGCTGAAAACTAGCAGCAAATCCAGTTGTATCAAAAGATATGTTTATCAAAGTTTTAATTTCATTTATTATATCATCTACACCACCTATATCTGGAGTTTTTTTCTTTACTTTTTGAACCACATGTGACTCCAAGCTCCATATCGTTTTATCATTTAAAAGATACCATGTTGTTACACTTGGAGCTTTTATATTTAAAAATTCCACTTGTAATTTTTTTCCAAAATAGTAGTACACAAAAACACTACCAACACAAACATATTGATTGTTAAATCTTTCTTTCAATAAGTCACTTATGTCTGAATCTATTTTATGGTTTTTTATTTTGACTGAAACACATGTTGCTAGTGGTACATTCTCCTTTAATACTGAAACAATAACTTTTTTGTTATCACTACACCAAGCTCCAGTGAGATCTAAAATGAGTAAAATAAAGTTAATAAATATTGAACAATTAAAAAGATAATAACCTAAAAAATAATATTAATCTAATGCAGGTGTTAACATTTATATTTAGTTAAAGCAAAAAAAACTATGCTTTTTCCTGAGGGACAAGCAGGCTAGGCCGCGGGTTCTCTACTTTGGACCCCAATGTTGAAACATGATTTGCCTGCACTTCCTTAAGTTGGGATAGAACTTACAATCATCACTTTTATAGTCAAACCTGTCCTACTAAACCACAACCTTAACAAGTTATAACAATAAAACACTGCCATGGCAAAATATAAACATTTAACTGTGTTAAGATTGCCTCTACATTTCTTTAGGGAGAAAATCCATTTAATGTAAAAAATCTATCTTAAATGCATAACTAACCGAAAAAGAAAAGTAAATGAAATTAATTTAATTAAATATTACATCAATCTGAAAATAACTGTTAATGTTGAATTTTTATTTAGTTATAGTAAATTGTAAGAAGCTTTTAAGGCTTTCACAGTCACAATGTTGTGACATTGCTTGAGTATTTTTTTTCAGGTTTTCTAAAATATTTTTGTCCTTAAAAGTCGAAATAATGCTACAAAATGGAATAACTTAAAAAAAGACTGAATAACATTTTATTAGCCTAAAAAATTACCTGCAGCAGGTAAAATTACAGCAGCTGGCGCAGACGATTTGGATGGCCACATACGCTTTACAAGTGTTGAAGCTCCATCTCTTCTCAACTCTAAAGGTTTACCAATTACAGCTCCTATTAAAGATCCTGCAGAAGGATGTATTAACACAGCATCTTTAGGAACGTTATCTGGGGGACTACTAGATCTCTCCAGCCAAGTATATAATATGTTTTCTTCAATAAAAGGGCATTTTACTTGATCTCTTTCACAATTTGTTTCAACGTGGATGTTCTTGTCATTCGTAAGAATATCACAGTGACATCGTTCACATTCGACCCACAAAGTTTTTTTCACTTGTTTTGGAGACATTGCGATATAATAGTTATATAGTTTTCATAAAATATATGTACTTATAAATAGTTTGAGGTTATTTTATTTCATGTTTAGTACACACTAGACAGATATCAGATATATATGTTCAATTGTCATTTTGACTACCGTCACAGATTTTTATAACAGTCAGGAATAAGTAACACGGTACCGTAACATACTTAAAAAATCTATTTACATCTTTTAAGACTATAGATACAATTGTACTATAAAATTAATTATAAATAATATTTATACTTTAAGATATATTTCAATTTCAAAACTATGTTTAAATTTCAAATCCAAGGAAAATGATGTCTTCATATAAGCTGTGCTTATAAGTTATATCTTATCTATATTTATAATTTATTGACAAATAACATGACTCACTGACATTTTGTGAATTTGTGACAATACATTTTCCAAATATAGTCTAACAGTATTCTTAAAATATTTATTAAATTGTGCCATGAAAACAGCATTAGTACTATATTATAGATTCTGTGAGATAAGTGTATGGATTTAGATCGTGGCATGCTAGATGAATACCTGATATAGATACATACATGTAAATTTCTAAATACAACAAAATGACTCTCGCCGAGTTTTTTAGTTGTTCATTATTGGCCTTCGGGCCCCCTATTGCAATGTTTGCGTTAACAATCGCAAATGATCCGATCCGTATAATCATTATGATAGCAGCTGCATTTGGATGGCTTCTATCATTTCTAGTTGCGTCGTTAATTTGGTATGCAGTGGTTCCGCTTCGAACGTACTTAGCTTTTGGAATGGTTTTTGCTATTATCATTCAGGTAAGTTTAAGATAACGTCTGTTATTTAAATATAAATAAATTGATCGTGTTATTATCAATATATTCTTTATTTTTACAGGAGGCTTTTCGTTATGGAATGTATGTATTGTTAAAAAGGACAGAGGCAGGTTTAAAAGTGATATCGGAAAATCACGATGTTGGCACTAATAAGTTAGAGATGGCATATGTATCTGGATTAGGATTTGGGACTATGAGTGGAGCATTTGCACTTATTAATGTGCTAGCAGATTCAGTAAGTTTTGTGCTTATAATATTATTATATATTCTCATATCAAAAGCTTTATAAATCTGATTGTTAATACAAAGAAACTCTTTTTCCTCTGCCACTCATCATCCAAGGTTTGGAAAATTGGGCAAAAAGTACAGTGTCTTAATACTAAACTGTAGAGGGCTGTCTATCCTGCAATATGTAGGATACAATGTGAAGCCAAAGTGAAGTAAAAAAAAAATTATTTTCCTATTTTCAGGTGGGTCCAGGCACTCTAGGTCTACACAGTGGTACGGAATACTTTTTTGTAACAAGTGCAGCAATGACTCTATGCATGACTCTCCTTAACACATTCTGGAGTGTTATTTTCTTCAGTGGTTTAGACAATAAGAACTATTTAAACATTGCCTGGGTTTTAGGCTCTCATTTCTTTGTATCTGGACTCAGTTTACTTAACAAAAAAGAGTTATATGTAGTAACAATTTTGCCATCATACATAGTTCTTATAGCAACTGCGGTATTAGCCTTCAAATGTGCTGGTGGCACCAAAAATGGAATAGTTCAAAGTGTTACTGGTAGATCGTAAATTTGTGTTAATATATTTTGATAACTAATTATTGTTAATTAATTAACATTATAATTAATTTGCAAGGCAAAATGATGTTATAATGAATTAAATATTGTATTAGTATGTTTATTTTTATTTAAATTGTCTCAAAAATCTTTGTAGATTTTTTTCTCTTATTTTACTGCAATCAGTCGACAATAACTATAACCAGTTTAGCTGAATTATTATTGTCTATGGTTTTGAAGGCCATTGCCTCAACCACCACACCAGCTTTGGTACTATAAAAACTTGATCTAACTTCACCAAGTCGCACCTGGAAAACTCTGTTAGACAGGTACAATGCTAGGATACAATGCAATGAGTGAGGTAACTTTTGTTTTATCTTGGCGAGTAAGCCCTTATGCCAAAGACAGTCAAACACTTGCTGTATGTCCAAAAAGACCCCTGAGCAATACTTTTTACGCTAGAAACACTCACGTATTGGATCATGTTCTTGATGAACCGGTTTAACTATTGAGTGTGACTTTCTAAATCCAAATTGTTGTGAAGATATAATGTTACGTTCATCTAATTGGGACTTTAGCCCGACCAAGTATATTCTTTCCCAGTGTTTCAACAAAATAAGAATCAAGCTGATAGGACAATATTATGCAATCTCATGTGCATGCTTACTACTATGAAGATTCTTTGAGCACTCTTTTGAGTTCACTAATTGCGCGGTTTATCAGCGGGGTGATGTGACTAGTGCCATTGTCTTCTCAAGCAGCATTTTTCAAGCTCAAGTTTAATTCTGATTTCCAGAGGAGTCTTGTCAGAATTGGGTAGGCTGGGTGTGTTAATAATTTGTATAAGATTGGTAATATACAAACTGGTTTGAGGTGCATTTAATTCATTATATCATTATTAAAATTTTTATTCAAGCAAAACATGACTTTACATAGTTTCTAACTGATTTTGTAGATAATAATTATAATGATTTATGAAGCCTTGTAAACTATTGTCATTAAAGATATTATTTAACAACGGCCCCAAAATTTATATTCAATGTTGAAAAATTTAATATAAATGACATGAAATAATTAAAGTATAAGACTAAAACACTAAAAACCATACTCAGGGAAGTCAATTACCGTTAAATGGACATTAAATTCTACACACCTTTATGTATGTAGTGCCACCAATTTATTCTCAATTAAGTAAATGTTCATTGATAACTGTGTGGTTTTATTTTAAAACCATACATTATATGTATATTTTTGATTATAAAGTTAATAGATGCTTGGCAGTGATAAAGCATACTTATTTAAGTAATAAAATAATCTGTATTTTTAACCAATATTATTTATTAACTTAAGTTGAGCTTTTGCCACCTTTTATAATAAGTTTTGTAATACTACCATGTTTTCTTTAATTGTAGAAAAAACAGAAGCATGACGCGCTATATTTTGCATATAACAGGATAGGTAGAGGCAACCTAGTCTCAAGATACTGTATTCTTGCAACTAATCTAAACTGAGTTGCAGTTTTACATATATTCGATTTATGGACTTTGAAAGGCTTGTGAAAACGAGAAACCATTTTTTACAGAAAAAATATAATATTATATCAAAATAATCGTAATTTAAGTTCATTTTTCATTTTCAGATCACCTAAGTAACTCAGAAACATATTTATATAGTTATATTAGTTATAATACAATAATGAAATAATGTATGAACATCATTCCTTTAATTAAGTATAAATGAAACAATAAAGTGTTTCTCAAGAGTATAAAGACTTTTGTAAAATAAATGTTAAACACAGGTTATATGGTGTTTTTGTTCATTTCTCATTTTTCTAGCGGTAGCTTTTTAGACACACTAAATAAATTTATATATGATATACATTGGTATATTGGGTCCATTTTGGGACTTTAAAGAATGTGCAAAGGTGAGCAGGTTAAGCAGGAAGGCAGATCCTTGCAAAATACACCAGTAATAATGCTAAGAGGAAGAACAATTAAATACACTTTATAAAATGTAAATGAATAATATCATTTTTATATACTTATTTGCTAAATTCAACATGTAGATAGTTAAATTGATTAACTTTCGCTCTAATATTCAAATCATGTCGATTCGAGTCCCGTAGGGGACGCCCTCGCCGCAGTTGACATCCTCTCAGGCAGCCATGTAGTGCTTACAATTAAGAACTGCTTACAAGTAGGACCTATACGAATTTAGTATAAAGTTATTAATTTAGCTTATCTTTAAAATAGTAGGAATTTAAGTGAAAAAATATATACTGAAATTCGATCATGAGAAACTTAGGCTAAGTACTTACTTAGGCCAGTTTTTTTTATACATGTAAAATATTCAAAATGTAATTATTAGTGAGAGTATTAACAAAAAGTCGATATTTTCCTATTAGTATCTGCATACTGCACTACAGCAGTCTCTAGCAGTCATCATTAAGAAGTAACTGATAGCAATTTATCCTGCCCTTGAGAAGGTAGACGTGTGACCTTAACATTCAAATTCAAATGACACTTTGTTATAAAAGAAATTAAAAACTTAATTGAATATCATATAAGTACTTATAGTTTTTTAAGGAAAATAATAAATAATAGTAAGAAATCGCAAGTCTTTATCTGGAAACCGACATCGGCTCTGTTCTTATCTGTTTTGCTAGATATAGCAAATAGTGCAGGTTATCGAACTTAGTATATTCTTTAACCACATTGAGAATTAACTGATAGGTATATTATGTTTACAAAAGACTTGAATTTTTGCGAAGCTGAAATAGTGATAATACGACAGCGCGTGTAACATGTTCCGCACAATATTTTATTTAATTACTCTCGTATTTCATTGCTGTTTAGTAAATTCCGCTAATATTCTCGGTTTGTTCCCGCATCCAGGCAAGAGCCATCATATGGTGTTTGAGCCATTCCTAAAAAAATTAGCAAGCAGGGGTCACAATGTCACTGTCGCGTCGTTCTACCCCGCCAAGGATCCACCGCCCAACTATCACGACATCAGCTTCGAAGGTATCGCAGAACTCAGGCTTGAGTCCTATGACTTAGGTAATATGGAAAATGAGAGCTTCCTATTTAAAATACCAAGATTTGGAAGAATGGCTAAAAGATTATTCGAGTATAATATGTTTAAGACGGATGCTCTGAATATTTGTGCACGTTTGCTTAATCATAGACCGTTGTTGGACGCTTTAGAAGGTAATTATGATGCTGTGATCATAGAGAACTTTACTAGTGATTGTATGTTCGGTCTTCTTCATGTATATAAGATAAATGTGCCGATTATAGCAGTGGTGTCAAGTATTTACATGTCGTGGACTTTTGAAAGAGTCGGGTGTAACGATAACACGGCGTACGTGCCAGCAGTTACGACTCCATTCGGAACTAAAATGTCATTTTTGGACAGAGTTGAGAACACAATATTTAATATCATCGCGAAGGAATGGTACTATCATGAATCACAAATGAAAGAGAAGTCGTTGATAGAAAGAAAATATGGCGAAATACCAGATCTACGTGAACTTGCAAAAAATACGTCATTGATGTTGACAAACAGTTACCACACATTTACTGGGGTGAAACCTCTCGTTCCTGGACTGATTGAAGTTGGAGGAATGCATTTAAACAGCGAAAAGAAATCTCTGCCACAGGTACTTAAAATATATAGTTAATT
>FAPS01005264.1:0-10913 GCA_900068365.1 Heliconius elevatus bari
AATAATTATTATTATATTTACTAAAGTTATGAATGTAATGGTAGAGAGTAGTGTATTTCAAATTTGAAGAAAGATTTTTCTGTCAGAACCTTACTTTTTCTATTATATTTTCAATACATTAAAAAATATTATTTAAGTTTGGTTTTTAACTATTTTATAACATAAATTATGTTTATTATTAAGTAAGCTACGTTACAAATATTAAACAGCATTAATTATTTAACTTTAAAAGAAATAAAACATAAAGGACTAACGAAAATTAATAATAAATCCTAAAATAATTAAAGAAGTTTTCTTCGTCACGACTCTTAAGATTTCCGACAGGATAAAGTAATGCGTTCATAACTTTTAAGATCGTACGGGTAATTGCAAAAGTTTAATTATTACCATTAAGCCAGACATAGCTATTTTCTTGTTATTTGAAAGTGCTTGCTCCCTTTTTATGTATCTAAACAATGTGTGTATAACATAATTAAATTAAATTGTTAGAGGTCATTCAGTGGCAGAAGCGTGTGACTGTAAACGCAACGGTTATGAGTTCGATTACTACTTGGGAGAATTAATTATTATTTATTAATACTTTCATTTTTTTGGTTTCCATTAATTAGGTGTCTAATAATTATTAGCATTAAATAACTCATTCGTAGCATAGTTGCTAATTACATGAAGGATATATTCTCGAACTTAGTTTCGATATATGTAATTAAGATTCATGTATGCATAAACTATAATATTCATATAAATAAGATAGTTCGTTAAGTTCTTTGTATCATATAATAATTGTGTCATATTGATTTTATTAATAACGATATTTTAAAAATGATTAATAGTAAATAAGGTAAAACCGGTTAACTGCGATTCGGAACACCCACCGAGGCTTCCGTATCAATTTCAGGATTGTAGATTAACGGGAAGTAAAACTAATAAGCAAAATCGATGCATAAATACTCGTTTCTTTTGATTGCGTTGACTTAGAAGCTTAATTTTTTTATGCCTCAAGGGCCTTAAATATATGATATTAATTTCACTAATATCTCCATGCGGTCCTAAGATAAAATATGATTTTGACAGACTTACAACAAAGTGATCCTATAAGACTTCCATTTAATCGTTTTGAGGTACGGAACCCTAAAAACCACATGAACAAACTAATATTCATTTGTTAAATCTCGAGAAATTATTAGATGAAAGTTGTTCATAGTTCAAGTAGACTAATTTTCATTACGGACAGTTCCAATTAGCAGGAAATTGCAGTGCGCTCCTGTTAAGTGGATATGCAGTACGTGATTGTGAAGCCTTAAACCTTATTGTATTACCTCTGGCGTTGTGTTGCCTCGAACACTTAATGAGCTTAAGGGAATTCTTGGCGTACTGTGAAAATATACTGTGCTTTTTCTTTATTTTTTCTATGAGCTTATGTATATAATAGTGTGTTAATAGGGTTTTTTCTCAGCTTTAGCAGAGGTGGTTAGTGTTAAGACACTCTCTGATTTCCGCCGAATACAATTTAAATATTTAATTACCTCGAGTGCGATTCGAATCTTCAACCTGTCGTGTTTACAGTCCCAAGCTTGCGTTCCTGTGCCATTGCTGGCCTAAATACGTATACGTATAAAATGTTGTTGATATAGAAAATAGTAATAAAGAATATAGATAAATTGACTCATTTTCATTTCTTTTTTCTTATACAAGATTTAAATTCATAGTTACTTTAGATAACATAATATAATAGAAATGAAATTACATAAAAAGACTTAAATACGAGTATAATAATAATAATGAATTCATTTTCAATTGAAAACTGAGGGACATTTATGTATTGTTTACTGTATTGGATACATATTCCATTAGATTTCTAACCAATCGACGAAATTGGTTTTTAATTGGGACGAAACTTCGTGAAATATGTTTGATGTATTGTTTGCGGAGCTTGATTGTTGTATTTTTTGTCATATTTTCTGTTAGTATATTAGTTTTTGTTTTAAATTTTAAAATTTTTGCTTCCTAAATATCGACAATACCTCGTTTTACTACTAAAATATCCTTTGATATAAACCGTTACGTATTTGCTTTACTTTTTTAAAAAAGCAGCCATCGAGGTACTTAGATATGTTTTCAAAGACAACTTTTTGCCCTTTTTACAAGAAGTGTAGGCAGAGGGATCTAGGGCTAGGGCTAGTGTTAAGACTCTTCGTTCACCCTTTTTCTACGAATTCTGGAGGCATTGCGTGACAAGACAGAGCGAAGAAATGAAAATATTTCATTTCTTTGAGTGGGAATCGAAACTACAACCTGTCCGCGTTTACAGTCACACTCTGTGCTCCTACGAGTACATCATTTCTTGGACTATGATTTTTTTTTTCGAAAAAATATTTGAATTTCATGTGAATTTTAGTTCTATATCTATATAAAGTAAAAATGTAGCGAAATGCTTCTGAAAACTTTAATAATAAAAGTGTGTAATGCAGGGGTAATTTATCTTGCAACGCCAGCCGCACGTGCTCCTATCGGTTATGTAAAATGTATTAAATTTTAGCTCCAATATTGACACATATGTTCTATTATATATATTTTTTTAGCTTCACGCTGTATCCCGCACGAAACAGAGCAGAGGGAACCTAGTGCTAAGACACTTCGTTCCCCACTTTTCATCGAATTCTCGAGGCAAAGTGGCGAAACTCAACGCCGCCAGAGCCAGAGCTATGAAATAAAATTATTAAATATTTCATTTCCCCACTTTGGAATGGAATCCACAATCATCCAGCTTAAAGTCATAAGGTTGCTACCTCAATGCTTTAGAATATTGATATAGACATGAATTTATTTCTTCAATAACAAAACAATATCTTACAAGCCGGAACAATTTAAAACGCAACTTTTATTTGCAATTGCTTGTAAACTGCGCATGGTGGAATCAATTCCATTGTTGGCGTTGCCAGAGCAACAAATTCATCTGAACTTTGAAAGTTACAGCTCAGCGATTACTTTATCTATTCATATAATAGTCGATGGAAGTATTATTTGCGGTGTATTAAAGAATAATATTTGTATTCTACTAAAGAATTGTATATTTTTAATTTATGTACATTTTAATTAAAGCTAGATAAATTACATAGTTTCAGCAGGGGTGGAAATATTTTTTCTGAATTGATGATAGACCCCTATCATTATTCTTTATGTTTTCATTTTTTACAAAGAAAAAATAATAAGTCTCCCATAATCTCGGCTCATATAGCTGGGCTCTCCAGATCAGACTATGCATATAATCATTAATAATTAAGAATTAAACCCGAAGCCAGCTATACTATAATGGCAATAATATATTATCTTATCTTATGATATTCACTAAAATCTTATGAAATACATTACAACCTTACCATTACAGTATCCATGGATGAAGAAGAAAAATAGTTCTCGCCAAATTATCCTTTAAATAATGTATAATGTAACAAGAAAGATGGATAGAAAACTGATACAAGTGCTCATAGTGGCACTTGCCATACACGTAATTACTGCGAGAGTGATGTGTCCAAGTCATCCTAACTGCGTTTGCGGTGGCACGTTCGCTGTTGAACTCAATTGCAACATTGACGGTAAGTGCACTTAAATGCATCCACAAATGCAATTATCGATTTATTTTTGACTTCATACTCGTGAAACATTGATGGCAGAAATAACAAACTGATACCAGAATTCTATTTCAGGTCGTATAGTGAAAATAAATCTACTTCCAAGTACTTATATAAATGTAAAATGTGAAAACGCTACCACTTTAGATTACACAAAGTTGCCAAAATGTGCCAACGAGCCAAACACTTTCAAATCTGTCAGCTTTAAGGACTGTCCGTTACCAACGTCGTCTTTTAAAGATATACTTAATCATATGGGTGTGTCGAGGACTATGTCGTTAATATTTCAGAATACTAAGAATCTTTCGGGATATTTTAGTAGAAAGCAATTTGCTGGATTGCAATATTTAACAAAGTTGCTGCTATCAGTAAATGGAATCACTCATTTGCCAGACGATCTGTTCACGGACATAAACAGTTTAACATGGTTGAACATACGTTGCAACAATATTAACTTATCTGAGGAACTCTTTAAGCCTCTTGAAAGATTAGAGACTTTAGAAATAAGCCATAATCATATGACGAATATGTCATCGAATATTTTTTCTCATTTATCATTATTAAGAAAACTGTCGTTATGGCAAAGCAATGTAACTTGGTTTTCCAAAGACTTTTTTACTGGCGTAGATGTTCTTGAGGAATTAGATTTAAGTTCCAACGGGCTTAATGAACTTCCCACATCAATTTTTAAACCGTTAAGAAAATTAAAAAAACTTACTCTATTTTCCAACAAATTCTCAACGCTGCCACAGAATTTGTTCGCAACCAACAGCAAGTTAGAAACTGTTATAATACTTAATAACGACGTAAAAATGAGAGAACTACCAAGAAATTTGTTTGGAAATTTACCTAACTTGAAGCAAGTATATATTCAAAGAAGCGGAATAGAAGTCGTACCGTATGATATTTTTAACAACTCACCTCTCATAACAAACATATCATTAGCATATAACGACATGGTAGTAATTCCAGAATCAACTTTTAACGATCAAATCAACTTGCTGGAATTAGACTTAAGTCATAACAACTTGAGAAGTTTAGAATCAAAATTGTTCTCATCATTAGTAAGACTTGAAAAATTAAATTTATGCCATAACTCGATTGAAGAAATTTCTAGGTAAGCTTATTCTATATATGTATATAATTATATATATATATATCAGTTTGTTTTGTCTTTTATAATTTATTAAATGTAAATTTAAATTTATTTCTTCCAGTTCTACTTTTTCATCCCTCCTGAGTTTGATATATTTGAACATGGAACACAACAATTTGAAGACGATATCATCATATCTATTCAGTAGCAATAAACAAAGGTTGTCTGTATCATTAGCATACAATCGACTTGATTTTGAGAGTAAAGAACTCAAAAATAATTCATGGACGGTGATACGAGCATCTCCGTTTGCGGAAACTTATAATCTTAAAATGCTTAACTTAAGTCATAATAAATTTAAAATATCTTATAAGGATTGGTGGATCAACGGTCATGAAATCTTGGATATCAGCTACAACTCAATTGAATATCTTTGGGTACGAAGTTGAAATTAATTTACATTTTATTTTTCACATGCCTATATATATACTAATATTAATAAGATTTTATCATTTTAGGATGATACAAGACATAAGGAAACAATTGAGGCTAATACTAAAACGAACTATGGGGAATTATTAAAAAAACCAATGAAAGAGGTTTGGATATCTAATAACCCTTTAAGTTGCAGGTGCAAAAACTTTCTTTTCGTTAATTTTCTAAAGGAAAATTTGAGAATAAAGGTTAGTAATAAAATTATTTTTATTGTAAATGTTCTTTTATATGAATGAATATGGAAATTTTAATTATAAAACAAAAATAATTTGATATATAGTGATTATTACGTGATTTTTGTTATAATCTATCTTTGTACATTTTAGGTCGTAGACGACACTTTACTTCAATGCCCAATTTGGACAAGTGAATCGTGCTATCTAAGGTTTATCATATTTATTTCGCTTGTCACGACATCACTTTCGCTATCAATAATTACCATAATTTTATACTTCGTGTACAAGAAGGAAATTCATGCGTTGATAAAACTAAAATTTCAATATTTCTCCCAACAAAATAATTCTATTGATCAGCCAAAAAATATAATAGTGAAATACACTGAAAACGATGAAGAGTTTGTGCTAAAAGAGATCTTACCAGAGTTAAGAGAACATAAAAATTTTAAAGTGCAAACAAAACTTATTAATAAAAGTAGCGATGGCGACAGTTTTATGAAACATTTCAGAAATAGTTCCAAAGAGAGTGACAGTATCCTGGTTGTATTTTCCCCAAGCTACTTAACGTCAGCTTACAGTCATGTAAACATAAAGAAAATTCGGGGTGAAATGTTGAAATCGAAAAACACGCTTTACGTATTTACCGATATTGGACCCGAGAATTCGATATACGCTTTTCTAAAAGAGCAACGAGATCAACGCACAACTATATTGTGGAGTGACCCAAATTTTTGGAATGTTCTTATTTTAATGTTATCAAACAGAACCATGAAGAAAAAAGTTCGATTCTCATCAGGTCATGATATAAGAACGAAAATAAATAATTCTATGAATCCAACCAAAAACAAGCTAGCACTAAACAATGCATTTACAAGATTACCCGATTGGCCGGATGTGTATAATTCTAGTACATTTGCACACAGTCAGGTTTAATAACATTTTCATTTCTAGTGAGGTAAAGACTGACTTCTTCGCTATAAACGATGTAAATCTCACATTTCGCAGTTTCAGATCACATATACTTAGATAATTTTGTTACAATACGATTATTATATTTAACTTGTAAAAACGTGTTAAATTAAGATATTGTAAAACTAATTAATTGTGTAAAATTTTTACAAAAAGTATTTAGAATGTACGAATAATATAAGGTCACATCGATGTATTGTTTTTGATGTACTCCACACAGTAGTTTCAGGTCGTCATTTTTCTTGTATGATGGTTAAACCTTCGATTCATGATTAACTTCAAAGAAGTATAACATTTATGATGTAATCTGTATTTAATCATTAATTTTTATTATGTATGTAAATATATTATAAGATTGTATTACCATTACCATTTAAGTTTCAAGGAAACTGCGTATTGTTAATGAGTTGTAAGCTACAGCTTGAATAAACCAAATAATTTAATTAAGATTTTTTTGTTTTATTTATACCTCTAGCAAAAGAATAATATATTATTTACACATATAAAATAAGAAATCTAGGAACAATAATCATTATCTTTTTTTAACAAACAAATCAAACAACAAAAACATAATTAAAATTATTATTTCTGGTTTAATAAATTTTCATATCATAAAATAAACTGGTAATAATTAAATAAATTATGCATAACCAATAAACTTTATTATTAACACGCTAAAAGTAATATCCCTCTGGGGATGTAATTTATTGAATTGAAACTACCTGTTATTTCTGTAACAAAATTATTAAACTCAATTATTTATTAATAACTTTGTGTTCATTGAATCATCTCAGCAATTTTAATTGCACGAACGTAATTTGCAATTATCTCTTTATATTAAAAAGTAAATTTGTAATTAAGGTAT
The DNA here is from genome assembly GCA_900068365.1 of Heliconius elevatus bari. NCBI lineage: Eukaryota > Metazoa > Arthropoda > Insecta > Lepidoptera > Nymphalidae > Heliconius > Heliconius elevatus. The sequence goes on from FAPS01005264.1 coordinate 7,231, forward strand.
AAAATTGCAATTTTCATTTTTTTTTTATAGCTTCACGCTATATTCCGTATATAGCAGGGTACGTAGAGGGATCCTGGGAACCTAGCGTTGAGGCACTCCGTTTCTGCAGAATTCTTGAAATTATAAATATTTCATTTCCTCGAGTGGAAATCGAACCCACAATCTGTCGCGTTTTCCTCGTACGCTTATGCTCTTGCGCCAGTACTGGCCTTATTTTTTACTTTCAAAAATGATTATAAAGTTTATTGTATTTATATTTGGTGTGGATAATTTCATTATAATACGTATCAGATATATAATGATTCCACTCGTACTACACATTATTATTGATTCTAGGACAAAAGCTTCTTTTACACATATAAAAATGACAAAGCACGGCGTTAAGTACCGCCATTTGGTGGAAAGTGACACTACATTTGGTGGAAAGTTAGTAACAAGGTAAAAATGATAGGTGTATTAATAAGTTCAACAATATCTCTAATCAACTACCAAAAAAAATTTTCCCAATAATAAAAAGGGTTCCCAAAATACACTGTATATTATTCATAATGTTCGTTTTATTTGTATTTTGGCTTTCGATTTAGAATCTTTTATAAATGAGCCGATGTCCTTTGGTCTCCGGAAATTGCATGTGAGCATTCGTGTGAAACCCCTGAGCCGGGGGGTGGGTGGTGAGTCGAAATCGACCGCATTATTTATGCCCCCTGGAAACTGGCCTTTCATGGACGTACCAAGTGCACGGCCATTCTTAATTCAATACGATTTTTTTATATGTTAATATTTGATAAGAACTAAAGAAATCTAATACTAATCTTTTAATCTAAGAAGCAGATAAAATTAATTTGACACCATGGTAGCGAAGCGTGTGATTGTAAACGCAACGGTTATAGGTTTGATTCCCGCTCAGGAAAATAAAATATTTAATGCTTTAATTATTTCGCTATGGTAATAAGCCAAAGCGTGGCGTTAAGATCTGCAACTTAACACGCAATGGCTTAAGAATTCGGAAAATGCGAACAGAAGCGACTATACTCTATTCCCCTCATAAGGAACGAAGTGTCTTAACACCAGGTTCCTAGGTTCCTTCTGTCTACCATGCTATGTGCATGATACATGCACCTGTGAGAACCTAAAAAAATAAATAAAGAAACATCATTTTAGCAATATCAAACCGACTTGGTTAAACAAGAGCTTTGTGAGAAAAGACACATTGATAAATTGCCACTTTCAGTTAAAAGAACAGTATATGATGACAATCAAATTTCTTATAATCAATATAGTTGTTAATCCAAAATGGCCGTTGTTTTGTCTTTACGAGTACTCTAGTGCCAGATAACATCTCTAGAGTATGAAGATAGAGTCAGAAGCTGGGAAAGGGACCTCGGAACTAAGGAAGATAGACAGGTCGTGATTGTATTCATTTGATTTGTACTGCTGTCCTGGTCCAAGCACTCTGGTGTTAAATAATATGGAGAAAATGAAAATTGAGATTGTATAATAGAGAAATGCCTTGCAATAATTATGCGTTAAGGAGAAAACTAAAATAAACTATACGTGAATTAAAAAAAAAACCTTTTTAAAAATAAGCTTTAATTCAAGAGAACTTACCTTTTACTGTAGTAAAATAAAATAACAATTTTATGAAACTGCAAAAACTTGTATCGTGCAATTAATTTATTAAGTTTTAATTATCTGTTTTATGCGCTACAAGCTTGTTTTTAAGAAAGTTATTTTTATTTATATCTTATTAATACTTATTTAAAAAAATATTAATTAAAAAAGACTAATTATATGTAATTTATAAATATAGTTTTTACGGATATATCAAATAGACGCAAAAGAGGGTAAATAGAGTTACGTTGCATGCCGCGGGCATCCCTAATTATTGTAATTTAAAATCAGAGCGGTCTGATTTCACTGATCGATACTCATGAAAAATGCATTAACTGTAACGTATATTTTGTATTGTATTTAATATCGTATTTAAAATCAGAAACATATTTTATTATATAAATATAATTAAAATAAGACCATGAGCGATAAATTTATCTAATAATAATGTTTTGTTATTTTAAGATGCACAGGCGATAAATGAAATATTTATTATTTACATTTCTTCGCTCTGATTCACAAAAGCGCGGCGTTGAGTTTCGCCACTCAACATGTAAAGCACCAGAATTCGGCGGAAAATTCCCCCTATTCCTGCTCTTTATATTTTACTAAACACTTATGTACAAATTAATAGAAATCTAATTAAAAACAAAGATATATCAAATTTGTTGTCAAATAAAATAATATCTTAGTCTTACATTTATTTATAATAAAAACTTCAATATATCAACAAAAAAACGATATTTTTTATAGGATCCCATCTAAAATGGAAAAAATCTGTCCTTCAATATTATTTTTGTACCTCGATTTGGCTGTGATTGATGGCAACAAATCGTGTGTCAAAAAAATGCTACCAGTGTAACGTGTGACAGCTTCCTATTATTCTTGTCATTCCTCAGAATACAAAAACTGCGCAAATAGAATTTCATTCCAAATTGATAACATTCTTGCTATTTTTGACAATAACTAAATAAGAAATAACTAAAAATGTTATTTTTAATTTGAAAACTTTATTTAATTTATAAATAAATATTTCTATTAATATAAAATATATAAGAATATGCTTTATGCTATCAACAATCCTAGTCAACATTTCTCGTGAAGTTACGAAACTTACGTTGTTCCAACAATTTACAACTACTATTACTGTGGAAGATATTTCATTGTTGAAACTTGTTTTAAGCTTAAAAGTAATTCAAAGTTTATTCTTAAAGTGAAATGAATTTGAATTTCCTTAGGTCTGGGTGTGTTTCAGCCTACGAGGCTAAGTAAGCCGCATTGTCTCTATACATTATTTATACCAGGCCTTGTATTTGCTAACTTCAGTATTACTGCCTGAAGTCAACGAAGTTGGTCTGTAGTTACTTATTTGAAACTTGTCAGTATAAAAATACTTTGATAGGGTGAGTACGGAAAAATAGTGAAAACTTTCTTCATTGTAGAATAAGGAAGTTTTGTAAGTAGTACGAACATTCGTACGTAAAGCTACCGTATTTCTTGTATTTATTTATACTTGGAAAAAAATAAAAATGTGATATTATTTATTTCTAATTTGTATTCTCCCATATGCTATCCTTTTTTCTGCCAGCATATATTGTATTCCTTGAAAAAAAAATCAGATATTAACCCGTTAAACGTAAGTAACACGCACACAGGGTAGGCAAAGGGATGTTAAGACACTCCGTTCCCCACTTTTTGCCGAATTCCGGAAGCATTGCATATTGATTATCTTAACACTAGGCTCTCTTTGCGTAACACGTTAAACGTAAGTAGTACGTAAGTTAAACGTACCTGAAATGACCTTCAAAGGACCTGCGCAGAAAAACAGAAAGAACAGTCGCAAACTACGTGATAAAATATCAACAAATTTTATTAAAGTGGCGATCAATAACGTCACAGGGCAGAGCAGACGTCGACCTCTCGAAGGTCTTACGGTCAACTTTCAGTGAATACTTATACAAGTCCACTTTACGTAGACCCCTTTATTCGTGTGGGAGGAGAATTCTTCTTAGACACATCTCACGCTGGACCAACAGCTGTTATTTATTGACTGGCTCTTCTTATCTGGTAGC
>FAPS01005280.1:0-14942 GCA_900068365.1 Heliconius elevatus bari
GGTACTGTTATTCTGTCCGCACCTAAGCAACGTTTGTTACTTATTTAATTATCCAGTCTTGTTCTGCCACGAATAAAATTTCTTGTTTAAATCCATCCATAGGTCCATAAATATTTTTTTTTTATAAATTAGTATGTAGGTAATTAACTCAAATTCGAAATATTATATAATTATATCAGTGTTGCAAGTACCTTTGCGTCGTTACCAGAGCGAAGAGATGAAAATTAATTCATTATCCCTTCCCCCGAGTGGAAATCGAACCCACAACCTTCCTGTTTACAGTCGAACGCTGTGCCGCTCGTCACAATAACCTCAATTTTTTTAATATTTAGTATTTCTACACAAGTACTTGATAAGAATAAAGATGAACATTTTGCAATCGTATCAAAAATGAACTGGTGATGTATGTTAGGTATATTTTAGATCACCTATAGGTATATACGCCTCCAAGTCCTACGCTTTACAGCAAACCAACAACTTCAAATACAAAATATTACATAAATACTTACTTACATATATAATATACATTAAATGAGGATAAAAAATAAAACAAGCATACAAATATTTAATATTGGGCTAATATTTAGTAAAATACCATATTATAATAATAAAATTCATATAAAAATTCAAGTATTTCAGTTTTAAACAATACCTACTAGAGACGATGGAGATAGCTTACGTTGAAATGCATCGAAACGTGTTCCCGCTTCGGAGTGCATCGACCGAAATGGGACAAGTGAGCAAAAAATTATGAACTAAATTAATATATCAGTAATAAGTGTCACAATACATATCAAGTTAGAGTATAAAAAAATGTAAAGTTAGCTAAAAAATTTTTTTGCAAATTTAATTACAAAAAAACTAAGAGGTTTTTTTTAAAAAAAAATGACATCCGTTGCATTGTGACACCCTCGTTGGTCTACCCGCACTACTTGGGACCGTAGGTTTAATACTTTAATACCATGTTTGGCAATCATAAATTGAAAAACGCCCAAAACGTCAAAAGTTGCACAGCACTAACAAAAGCCACCCCATCGCCGCATTACCTATATACTAAAATACTATTTCAAACAACAAAAATAAACACTCTTAAGAACAAAATAAAAAAAACTCAAGTCTACATTCTACAGCAATCATTGTTCACATAATATATAATATATATAATACAAATATATAAAAAACAGTACAGCGCTCTCACTTTTGGAAAATACTTTCAAATTATACAATAATATATCGTAAAGCTCTGATTTAGAAATTCTGAAACTATTTGAAAACTTTATTTTTTACAATATCTGCTATAATATAATAATAATATAATACATAAATACTCTTATTTTTACAGCCAATGTGCAAATTTATCGGCGAAGCTTAAAATTCTAGAATGCAGTGTTATAAATTACTTTTTAAAAACTATCGAAATACTGAAAAAAAAACGAATTACCACTAAAAATAAACAACACTAATTAAAATATTATTTATATATAATATTAATAATAATAAAAAAAGTTATACAAAAAATGGTAAAAAATAAATAAATAGGAATTAATATACTTCCAAACAAGCGGGAATAACTACTTCTATTATTCTTGTAACGGTAGTTCAGTTGAATCGAAATTGAATGCGTTATCTTTTTCGGAACTTATAAAATGGAGTTGAATTATTTAAAAATTACACTTTTAAGTTAACTTTAATATAAATCATAAATAAAAACAACAAAAAATGGCAAAGAAGTTGATCAACCATAAAGTGCCGGATCAACCGAAACAACCAAACTACAGTACAATACATAAAAAAATAAAACGTCATATAAAAAAATTGATGCATTTTCACCGTTTAGGAATTGCCGGGTCCTCTGGAGACCCGCTGTCTTTTTGGCAAAAACGTCTTTGGTCAAAGTATAAAAAAAACAGCTAAAAAACCTACAAAATATGTGACAACACAGTAGTTATGACGTGAGTCAGAAAAAAATCATGATCCCAAACAACAGAAAAAAACACAAGTTTTAAATTCATTTTTAATATTTCAAGTCTAAATCAATTGCAAATGTCAAATGAAGGTGAAAATTACAAAAGCTAAAACATCATACAATTCAAATACAAAATGTGGAAAAAACCCAACTCTGGTCCTCGCCCGATGCTGCGGCCAACATACAAACAGCCATCGAACGATATTTTGACAGCAAATTATTTTATTTATAGGTATTGATACACATTTTAAAATTTGGTTTCGAATGTCACTTTTTGGACCAAATCGTGTATAATTTGCTAGATTGGTTTGCACGAAACTTGATCTTAACATTTCATTTCTGATGTTTTCATATTATTTACATTGTAAGTAACATTCAAAACTAGATATTCTCAACAAAATTGATAGTAGGTATAATAACAATAGAAACAACTGTCTATAAAAATATATAAATCTTAATTTGAAATGATAGTGAACCGACCCCTCGTAGAGCACACAACAAATCATCATAATATTATAAACTTTAGTAAAAGCAATCTTTTTAGAAAATTAGGCTGAAAATTTTAATATTGCCAACATTAAAAACTTGCGTTCAAGGAGTCGGGTTATAAAGTTTATTAAAAAAATACATTCTTATGCACCATCCCGGCCTGTAATGGATCAACGTGGTGCTGCATGAAACAATATTGTCCGGCAACGTCAAGTTATTATACTATATATTAATTAATCATCTAGGTTTAGGTTTAATAATGAATTTCTCTACCTTTTGCTATGTTTTTCTCATAATTACGTAATAATTTCACTAAAATTACTAGTAAATTACAAGCCCGCCATAACGAGACGTGGCGCACTAAGAAAAAGAATTACCTAGACTCGGTCCGCCGCCGAATTATTAAAAAATGCGGATTTTTGGAATATCCACTATTCGCATGCAAGTGAACGTGACGAGGGGACTCAACAACAACAATTACACCTAAGGTCATTTCAAAGTACGTCAAATCTAAGACAATGCCCCCCGTACGGTGAAACCACGTGATATGCAAAATTACTATCTAAAACGAAATGTAGCCTTGTAGTAGCTATAATATAATAGAAAACATTAATATACAACGAGAACAAACGGCGCGAAGCCATAAACAAGAAAGGAACAACCTACCAACTAACAAAACAAAGCGAGGCGAGCCGCGGCATCCAATTATACAACTAAAAAGGAAACTTCAAAGGGCCTAGAAATTAAAACAATTATAAACTGCCGCGGTGCCGAAACAAATAAATATAAGCAAAACTCCTAACAATATATTAAAAAAGAGGACAGCTCCAGACTTCTTCTGTACAGTCGTATCGTTTCAGCCTCCGCGGGGTCAGCAGTCGACAACCACCCAACCCAGACGACTCTGTTGTAACACCAATTATTCAACCGACCAGTCCAAGCCTGGCGTCTACTACGAGTACAAGTACAAACGTTGCGCATAAAGTAAAAAACATCCGAATTCCACATTAGTTTTTTATAAAAATACAAAAATACAAAATGGGACAGTGCGACCAATCATACGACAACCACGCTTCCGTTGCGCTCACTCGGGGGTAGGGGGGGGGCACGTTAAATAATTTATCAAAAAACATTGAGCAATCAACCACGTACAAAATAATTATTGAAAATGCACACACATCGAGCTACGGAGTCACGTCACAGCTGTCAAATAATCCGGCGTCAACCCGAATCAACCGTTCGGTTGTCCAAATCAGTTCATTTGTTTAAGACCAAAAAAGATCGGTTAACCAATCTATTGTTTTTTAAATCGATCAACCGAATCAACGCCGGACAATCAAAATGATACAGTGTTGTCACAACAGTAAAAAAATATCTTTAAAAAATCATCAAATGCAGAAAAATCGGAACAGCCCAACTTCAAAAGAAAACGCGTGAAAGGGATAGAAACAGTGCCGTGAGAGTGAGAAAGATATCGGGGTCTTATAGAGCGTGTTCAAAATCACCTAAAACTTCTAATTATATATTTTAAAGAGGAAACCTTCGCATTAATTTCTATTTCAAATCTATTTATTTAACTATTATTATCGCACGCATGTGTGCATTTTTAAACTCTGAAATCGCGACGCACCACTCCATCTATAAATAGGTCTAAGTCTAAGAAAAAATATAATATATATGTATATAATATTTCCAATTTGTCTACAATCGTTAGAATACAGTACGGTATGGACGCAGTGCCGCGCCGCGCGCAAGTATAGGCAAGTAATTTCCACTAAAACGCTCTAATAATTACAAATTCACTACTTAACGCTTAGACCGAAATCCGTGTTCGAGTCAAAGATCGTTCGGAATTCGGCAACCAAAGCACGGGAGGAGGTAAAACGCAAACACGCAAAGCTAAGGCACTTGCGCCTTATTAATAAACACGACACGAAAAAAGTCACCTACAAAACTCTAATGTGGGGGAATAAAAGTCCATATCAAAAAAACACACACAGTTCGGTCGACAAGTAGTGGCCGCCCTGAAGTTAGGTTTTCTGACTTTTGGCGCATTGTTCGCCTGGGAAGAAAATAATTAAAAGTAAGAAAACAATCTAATATCGATTCCGCGCAGCCATCTAAAGCTCACTTCAGAGCGGCCACGACTCAGTGACCGTACTGTACTGTATAATATAATACTTTCTAAATAGTCTCGTCAGTGGTCGGTCAGGAAATGCAACCTTTATTAAGTACCCAGAATAACCTAACCGAGACAAAGTCGACACAACCATACAGGAAACCGTAAAAACCCTCTAAAAATCCTAAACGTCCTGTATTAAACCTCATTTTTTTTCGATTTTTTTTAAGAGACCGAAAGAGTCGAAGGCAAAAAATTGAACTATATATACACACTAGTCATTTGGTTAAATCCTATTCTACCGCTATTGCACTACCCCGGCGGATCCCAAAATAATCGATATATATTAATATATTTTTATACATTAAAACAAAACAAAAATATAAATAATAATGTCTACAGCCAAGATTGGTAACGTTCTTTTTGTTTGTACTAAAAAAAGTTCATACCACCTCCCAGGAATATAATCTAGGAACAAATTCATTACAAAAATACAAAAAAAAAATAGAGAAAATAGACGGAAAAGTTATGAAAAATAACCGCCACAATCGATATACGATCGATCAATGACCCTAAAAAATCGATTTGCAACAATATCAGAGTTTTAAAAACAAAAAGAGGGTATAGGAAATTCACTCTAGCTACACAGGTACTTTTTTTTCGAAAAAATGTGAATCCACTTATGTCTTACTTTTAATATCTTACGAGAGATGGGCAGACACGTGCGACAAATTTGTCGTCAGTGCGATCAATTATCGCGTGCGACAGTTTTGTCGTAGGTGTGCGCAAGACGTAATAGCTTATCCACAAACGACAAACTGACAACTAGCTAAGTTTTTTTTATTATTTTGAATACATTTGCTTAAATCGAAATCTCTTTTCAATTTCTTCTCACAAGACTTAAGTCACTTTGCAAAGAAGAAATTCAAAAAATCTAATTGTCTTGTACTTGAATTCTATATAAGTAGTTTCGCTTAACATTATGTCAAATAATGTTGCTTTATTATTATTGATAATAATAATAGTAATAATTAATTATTTCTTCTCTAAGGGACCGACAAAATGGCGGTCAATTTCGACTAATCTGCGTAATGTCTCGTCCGGTGGCGAATACAACAGTCCGTCACACTTTTACAGGTACTAAAAGCCGTGATTTTTTTATGAATTATAATTACAATAATAATAATAATAATATCTAGAAAGTGTAACTGTCAAAAATACAGATTAAAAATGTCACAAAGTGTCGTATCGCAGACGACGCACCACCAGAGACCACCAACTATGGCTCGAGGGAGCAAAAACTTGTATTATCTAAGTGGCTATACTCGTGTATCTGTTGGGCCAGCCGCCGACCACTAGCACCAGCGGAAGGGCACGGCGCGCGGGCGGTCGGCGCCCTCCTTCACCAGCGGCTTGTGGAACTCCCGCCCCGGCCGCGAGTGGATGGTGGCCCAGCAGTGCTCGCAGTAGTACTGCAACATTGTGATAAGTACCATTCAGTTAAGTTTTAAAGGATAGAATATTTATAATGTTATGCGAACCATTTCGAACTACTTTTTATCCTCTCACTACTCAAACTAGCCAACAGTACGCACCTGCAGGCAGGTGACGTTGGCGCAGAAGAAGGGCGCGAACTTGGAGCCGCAGCGCGCGCCGGCGCACTCGTCGCACATCTGGTCGTCCAGCACGTACGGCTTCACCTGTCACGCCAGTAACACACGTCAACACGTCACACACACAGTAGCTCAAATAATCACAAATACATAAACTTTCAGGTCGGGCTGTCCCAAGCTGATTGTTCATCATTAACAACAACAACGCACCTCCACTCGCTTGTCGATGTCGCCGTGCTGCAGCTGCACGAATCGCGCAGAGATCGCCGCTATGTACGACTGCTGGTTGGAGAAGGCCACGCGACCTGCGCCCTGGAAATAACAATCATTATTGTGTACTAACAGCAATAAAACAAAAAACAAGTTATAATCCCTAAGAGTACCCACTCTCAGTATTGAGTCCACGCGAGCTTTTAAAATATTTGTTCATTGTAAATTATAAGAGTAGGTACATTTGTCGTCCGACATAATATTAAAAGCATGAGGACCCCCGCAGAACATGTATTGATGGACGAGGCGAAAGAGGCATTATTGCAGGAACTGTAGCGTTTGGCGCTACGTTCTCTCTACCTACCCCGCTAGGCATACAGCGTGAAGCTGGATTAGATTAGAATAATTATGTAAACAATTGAAATGGAATTCAAAATGACACAACATTTAGTCTAATTATCTCACCTTGGGATACTTGAGCTCGGGGTCGGTGTCGATGCCGGCGTAGCACACGCCGCCGTAGAGGCGGTCCATGATCATCGCGAGCTCGACCGCCTTGAGCGGGCGCGGCACGCCGCCCACGAACACGGTCTTGCGCGGGTCGAGCGGCATGCTGGCGTCGAGCACGAAGTCGGCGTCCGCGAGCCGCCACGGCCGGATCTGCACCGGCTTGTCGCGGATGGTGGGCGACGACACGCACAGGTACAGCTTGTCGTCGTCCGTGATGCACGCCTCCATCAGCGCCGCCACCGAGCTCTCGTCCTGCGGTAACACAACACACAACTTAACAGCCGAGCTGAACCGCTACACCATGAAACTCTTCTCTTTTACAAGAAAAGAAGAAGTCATATTCGAAAGTCATCAAAATCTTCATCAAAGTTATGTATTATTATAGAAAACGAGAGTACTCACTTGAAAAAGCAGAAAGGCATATCCTTTGGGCGGAAAGTAGCTCTTGCTCTCGGCCTTGTGCGGCCAGTCCACCACGAGCGGCCCGAAGCGCCGGAACGATGACGTGATCTCATCTGAAATTAAGATTTGTTCATATTATGTAATAAATATACAGTTGTGTATTCGTTATTAACGCCACGCTCTATCCCGCATGGCAGGGTATGCAAAGGGACAATGTTAAGACGTTCCGCCCCCCACGCATCACCGAATCTTCGAGACTGTTCGAGTTCGAGAGTGTTGTAAGTGTTTTCAGAACAAGAAATGAAAATAATTAAACCCCAGAGTAAGAATCGAACACTCGCATTATTAGTCATCGAATATTTACAAAATGAATTTTAGAATTTGGTAGAAAAAACCAACAAAGACAAATCATAGCGTTGAGTTTCACTGTTCAACGCCCAATGTCTCAAAAATTGTGCTGAGCACAAATAACAAAGTGTCTTAAGACTAGGGCTCCCCTGCTTATCTAAAAGGACATGTTCCCACTGACTGATATAAGACGCACGCACGGTCGCAGCCGCTGTGTGTAGAAAGGTAAAATTTGGCCAGAAGTTTACTTTCGTATCCTGGACACTCACCAAGAAGTGATTTTGAAAAATTTTAACCGATTTTTTAAAGGGATGAAACCGGGGTTGAAAGTTTCTATGGAAAAATATTTAAATCGTGACCGATTTTCATAAAATTTGAAATTCCGACTCTTAAAAATATTTCATCGAACACGTGTTTCATCGTTTTTTAGAATTCACCCCCTAAGGGTGCAAATAAGCAGGCGAAGCTTCGCGCGTCTTGCTATATGCAGGAAACGAAAAAAATATCCTACTCTACCAGTACCAAATACAAAAACGGCTATTATCATCCAAAATTTCACCCTAATATATCGACCATTCCGTTTCTCATACAAAAGAGCAAAATTGTCCAAAGCACGTACACAATACAAAAGTTTGACCTAAAAACGTTTTAAAGTGGTCTCTTAAATCTTTTATAAGTTAGGGATGAATGAAAAATGAATGTTTACAAGATGGTCGCATGTTCGATTTCCACCCGGTGTATGTTATGTTAGATGTATGTTATGTTAGAGAAACATATATGTGGTGCCTAGAGGTGCCCACTGAGTGCCCTCTGCCTACCCTGCTATATGTGAGATATAGTGCTCGGCTCGGCTCGGGAAGCAGTTCTGATAAAAATCGGTAAGAAACTCAACAGTTGCTTTTTTCAATGTCAATGGTATAATGTAATTATTGAATAGACTGACTATATATATATATATATATATATATACATACTGCATGAGATCTGAGCCCAGTCGCCCAGCCTGTTTCGGTCGATATTTATATAATAGAAGACATCATTCTTTGACAGTAGCAGTGTTTTGAGTTTTGACTGTTTAAATAGTTAAACACCTCCAACTGCACATCTAAACGTATAGTACAATACTACATCTGACATCATTAAGATAATGAGTGTGTTTGTTTTTGAATGCGCTAATCTCAACAACTACTGCTTCGAATTGGAACATTTTTGTGTATTGGATAGTCTATTCATCAACATGTTCATTGTAATATTCTCTGCAACAGTTGGACATTCGCCACCTGCATCGACGTCGCCGCCGCGGGCTATATGAGCTATATATGTGTCTATTATTTTATTAGCTTAATGCTGTATTGTATCCGATAATATAATATTAAATATGCGCTATTTAATATGTTTGTACTTCAATATGATTTAATTTAATGAACAATGATGATTTATGATGAGTGATGGAATTTTCGAGATATTGAATGGCGGAACACAACGCCGTAGGGTACAAATGGTGGGCATCGTGACAGTCACGCCCACAGTCGTGACATTAACACTCTCACGGCCTCACGCTTTATTCCGCAGAGTAGGCAGAATTCTCGAGCTATTAGGTATTGAGTGGCGGAACTCAACGCCCCGCTTTGCCTCGTTACCAGAGCGTTACGTACACGTTACGTAACCTGTTCACGTCCACAACAAAAGGCATATCTAGACTAGTCTTCTAGGTACCTGCTGCTATACCTACTACAATAGTATTGTAGTATAGTTATTGTTGAATCATGAATGACCTAGAATAGAAGTCAGCCATAATATTATATCGTAATCTGCGGGAGAATCTATATAGATCACTGTAAACGTAAACGGTGTTAAGTTCGATTGCCCTTCCTTACAATGTGGGGGATTTGGAATAAGTAGATAGACAAACCATAGATAGAGAATTACAAACATTTCGTAGTAAGCGGAACTCAACACTGCACTTAAACGTATAACTAGTATGTTAGGAGGCCATCATATTACACTACGTAAAATGTGAGGTCGTCGTAGCGCAGGAGCGCAAGCGTGCGACTGTAAATCATTTCGATCTGGTAAGAAGGCGGGATATAGCGTGAGCTGAAAAAAAAATGTCTCGATTTAACCGTACCTGCGGTCAGAGTTACCATCCAGAACGTCTCATGTCTCAGCAAGTAGTTATATCCATTCGAAGACGCGGGCGAAGCCACAGATCAAAGCTAGTGTATAAAGTATGTAAACCAGTAATTTTATATGGAATAATGTGCCCTTCACAGGTACTTACCGTACAAAAAGGCATTGAAATTATGCATTTGCACTAATTAGCATCTACAACGCAAGGTCGTATCTTAGAGCCCGATATATTCAGTTCAATCAATTGTCTCACTAATGTAATAAAAAATGATTTCATAACCAATCCCACGCCTTATGATCTCTTAGAATAACCCCAGAGGTGGTACCATATATATTACTAAAACATTGTCCTCTCCTTACCTTCATCGATGTCCGGTGGGAGACCACCGACGAACACCTTCCGACTGAACCTCTCGCCGTGCTCTGACCCGGCGGAGACCGGGGAAGACCGGGCCGGGGAACCCAACGCGCTCACACACATTGACAACCCTGGAAATTAGGGGCATAAGTAAAGTAAAATCTTAATTAAAATCACCCATTTCAAAAAGTAAATAATAATATTTAAGAAGCATAATAAATAATTCGGCTATTGGCCAAATGATTATTATTTAAGTTATTTGTTTCAAACTTGAGTAATTTTCAAATTTACTAAAGTTGGCAATGTTCTTGAGAACTCATAAAACAGCATGGATCTAAAAAATGGTACAACGATTATCTTTAAAAATAGTTAAAATATAAAATTATGGGTTGACTTGAAGCTTAGAAATTCTGAGTTAAAATAGATTTTTGAAACTTGAACATTTATAATAATAATTATTATTATTTTAGATTTTATCTATGCGTTGTGTTCGTGGAAGTTGTGGACAGATATAATATTCACCACAAACGCGACAAAATACCCGATTTAAATGTCCTACCCTAAAATACTAATACATATACTATCTAAAAAATATATCGGCAGTACCAGTTCAAAGTCCCAGGAAAGATGTCACCGCTGTCCTCATAATTAACTCAAGCTAGAGCCCTGAATTAATCTAAAATCCTACAATCCAAGGCAACTAACTCACCAGCAGCGCTGAGCCTGGATACCACATCCTGGGTCTGGTCTGCGGGGCCCGAGGGTGAGCCGGCGCCGGCTCCACTCGCCACCCCCGCCTCCTCAACTCCTGGGAAGAAGGGGGATTTACCTGGAAAAATGTATTTAATTGTTGAAAATTGGTGAAAATATACGATATTTATGGTATGGTAGCTTAATATTTATCAAATCAGTATTGGAAATATACATTTAAAAATATTTTAAATAATGTGTGAGAAAGATTTATCTAATATTTTAAATCTTTTTTGACAAGTCAAATCGATACATTTACTTATGTCTCATTTAAACCGATCTTGGTGATAGTGGGTTTAAATCAAAGCCAAACAATTTCTAAATTAATGTTTGAATACATAATAATTAATATTTGCTACTCTGGCTATCCCGCTGGGGATAAAGCGTGAAGCTGTATAAAAATGCCAAGTGCGAGTTGGATTCGCACACGCATTATATAAAAAAGGGCAAAAATAATGAAATTCGTTTTATGGGGGTCTCCTAAATATATCAATAGAAATACATCATCTGTGAACTGAACACGGTTCAAGAGATACAGCCTGGTGACAGATGAGCTCGTTTTACCTTTTAGGTATCTACGTAACCCGTAAAACTAAATAAATGGGTAAAAAATAGCGTAGCGTATATTTTATGTAGAGTAAAAGTAGAGAACGGAGAAATGTATCCCAAATACTTTCTCCTAAATAAATGTAAAATAAAAAAAATATATAGGTATTTTATTTTTATGAAACCTTGTATGGATTCGAACCTTGACCTTCATGTGACACCAGATCACGTCGGCTTACATAAATTGGATTGTCACATAATGACGAAATTTTACAAGAGACGTTTAGAAACGATGAAGTAATGTAATATATGTTGCAGGCTTCTTATAATTGTCATATATCAACTTTGTTGTCTATTGTCATATATAACAAATGGCATAAAACAACGTGCGTCGATCATGAAAGGAAAATAACCATTTTTGCTGGTAGGGTACTGCGCCGCTTTGGGGGATGATTATTTTCATTTCCCCGCACTGGCATGATGATATGCGGTGCTAAACTCCGCCACTGAACGAGATGGTTTTCAGTTCAATTTCCACTCGGAACGATTAAAATTTTTCACTTGCCCCGATCGATAACGCAAAAACTACTGACACCAGTGACACCAATCAAGAACACAACCCACACCCTACGGTATAACTTACAACCACCAGAGCTACTGGTCATATTTGTATAGGAAACAGGCTAGAAATGTTCCTACGTACACCAGCAAGAGCAAGAGGGGAGAGTCAATGACATTTAGCACTGGAGTCACGCCAAATCTCAAAGTGGGACGAGATCCTACACTGTATCCTATACGCGTAGGTGTAGACCTGTATAAAGACGACCATTTACTCCTTAATGCATAGTAGATTAGAACAGACTATTCACAGTGGTTTTGGGTTCGACTTTTGGTCTTCCCTCAACTCTAATATTAGTCAATATTACTAGCGACACCAACGCGCTTTCGACCCCTTAAATTTACATATAGCCAAATTATACAAATCTTTTTGTTGATGTGTAAGCTAATATCGCTTAAACTTACAAATTTAAACTGTAAAGTTTTATCAAAATCCGTTAAGTAGTTGTCTAAAGCGTAACAAATATCCATAATAACAAACTATCATATTTATAAAATTAGTAGAAGACGTAGAGAGAAGAGAGAAGAGAGAGCAGTAAGATTCAACACTAATCACAACAGAAAAATTAAAATAAATTTACAAAAACTGATATCTTCATCCACAAAATTAAATTGTACTTAAAAAGGCAAAGTTTTTTGAACTTATGTTGACCCTTTAGGGTTAAAGGTTGTCAAACTTGGAGCTCGAGTTCAACATTTATTATGTTTACAAATATCTATCATTTAAGAGGGTAGCAATTTTGTTTCATACATTGTATCGTGGCTCAGTAGGATCGATTCTCTTTCGGAGATTCACAGATATCTCCTTAATATGTTACTTCACGCCGTAGGTAGATGGAACCTAGTGCTAAAACACTCCGTTCCTCGCGTACCGCTAAATGTTCGAGACATAGTTTCCTTTTGCCTACCCTGTAACTTGCGAGATATAGGTGACCGACTTAGCCGAACAGCTAACCTTAAAATCTTTTAATTTCGCTAATACATGCGTTGTAGAGCGTACATGAAGCGTAATAAAAGTGACTCCAAATATTGGTTGAAAGTCAGTACAAAATATAATCGTTTCCAAAGATACGTGTAATTTTATTAGTTTTTTAAATATTTTTTTTATTTGATAAATAATACTTTCAATTCCCACTCGGAGAAATGAATTATTATTTACAAATATTTTCATTTCTTCCCTCTGGTACCAAGCGAAATCTGGGCGTAGAGTTCTCCCACTCACAACGCAGTGCCTCAAGGGATCGGCGGAAAGAGTTTTGCTTGTTATTTAAATTGTATTTTAGTATAGTGATAAAAACGCAATATTTTTTTTCGAATTTGAATTAATTTAAATGAAAATAATTCACATCCCTGAATATATACGAGTACGAACTATTTTACAACATTGTATAAGTGGACTATTCCAAACATTCGTTTTAGAAAAAACTATGTTAAAAGACCAAACAAACATATTTCATTTTAATTAAAAATTAAACTTTAAGCAACGTTTTTCAATTCGACCGTAACTTTAGTTATACAAAACGAGAGTCCAATTATTGAAGTCTCGACGTTCGCCTGTTCCATTCTCGTTCGTGGATTTTTTAAATTATCTACATTTTCCCGTCCGAAGAAAGGAAAATATTAATAAATAATAATTCACTCTAGCCAGTGGGAATCGACCCCACAACCGTCGTACCTAGTAAGAAATATAATTTATGCTTAGCATCTATCTAGCGTCTGCTTCATTCGGTCAGGGGGTAGAATTGTAGGCAGACCTCAAGTAATTATACCAATCTAACCCTATCTCAACCGAACTCTAGGTCTTGGTCTAGAATAATACTAGTTTAAAACCAGGTTTAATCTAAGATGAGAGACATGTTATGGCAGGGTAGGCAGAGGGATCCTAATGTTAGGACACCTCGTTCCACACGCTCTGCCCAATTTAATGAGCATTTCGTGCGTCCTTTAAGGACTTACGCGAGAAAAGCGAAAAGGGGGGATGAAGTCTCTTATATAATGTATTTTTTTAAATCAAAACAAAACCAAAATAAAAAGTAAATATTGTTTATTCAGGTCAGCTCTATGTATGTAGAGTTAAATAGTATAAACAAAAGTGTTAACCGTACATAGCGCCATTGTAGCCAAAGGCGGTTCTGCTAACATTATATACATTTAGATATATATTTTGTAAATATAAATAATAAAATTAGACTAATTATGTGACAAATATAGTCTTTTTATATATATATTGAATTCCTAGACCATCTAAAACACAGGACAACGACCCGCATCGAGTTGGTCACGGAGAATGAGAAAAACAAAAAAAAACATCTATATTTAAACTGCTACCATATGAAAAAATCTATTGAGCGTAATGCGTTTGTCAGTTTGTCCGCACCTAGCTAGTGAAAAAGGCGGAAACAAGACATTTTATGGACATAATTGTTAAAGTTTTGTGACTTTGCTCGCATAGATTGATATATCCGCATGAGTAGCGAAACTCAACGCTGCGATTTGTCTTATTGCCAGAGCGTAAAAATCAAGTTCCTAAGTGAAGTATTTTTGTTCGTCAATTTCTGTTTGTAACTCCCACGGCAGGTGCAATGTGCTGATATTGAAATGTAATATTGTATGGCTTCACGCTGTATCCCGCACATAGCCGGATAGCCCTTGGCTTTCCTCGATAAGTGGGTAGTCCAACACAAAGAATTTTCAATTCAAACCTACTTTCTGAGATTAGAGCGTTCAACCAAGCCAACTCTTCAGCTTTATAATCTATAATAAAAAAATAATCAACCTTGCCTGACCTTGTGTTAGGACACCCCTTTGCCCGCTTTCCGCCGAATTGCCGCAGTAATGCATCCAGAATTCGAATTCTCATCGTAAAGAAATATTTCACTTCCT
>FAPS01005281.1:8573-19412 GCA_900068365.1 Heliconius elevatus bari
TAAGTAACTCCTATGCAAAATTTCAGATTCCTAGCACATGTAGTTTCTGAGACTTCGCGATGAGTGAGTGATCTTTCGATTTTATATATATATAGTAAATTTAATTATTTGACGAAAAAGTATCGTTAAAGAAATTTAAACAACTTGATATGATTTCTAGTTTACTACTTTACTTAATATTTTTAATACATAATGAATATCTAATAAGATTTTAGGTTAGGTTCAATCCCATTATGCAATACCCTAAAATGTGACTGATAAGGTTAAATACATACTTGATCTTTCCAGCTCTCGGGCAGCTTGAGCAGCTCTTTCTAAAGCGCTAGAATCAAATCTATAAGCCTCCATTGCCTTTTTCTCGGCTTTAGTTAAGGCAACAGGAGAAGCAGCGGATTCACCGCCGTTTGCCGGAGGCTCATCTGGAGACGGCTGTTGAGGCCTACTGTATCCGAATATCCAAGACATGTTTTAAATATGAGTAACTTTATTCATTAAATAATTGCTACTCCAAAGAAATCACAATATTTCCTATTTAATTAAACACAGCGCACAACGAGAAATCTTTAATCGATCACCAAGAGACACAGACCAGACCACAGATAATAGATATATCAGTACAATTGATTATAAAAGATGTCAAAGCACCACACCACAGAATATATAAATATATGAAATAAAAATACATACCTTATATATATATAATAAAACAGTAAAAATATTTTGTCTGTACATTTAGTATTTTTGACGGAAATGGATAGTTAAATGGCACTTAAAAAGAATAATAGAAAGTAATAATATTTTCTCTGAATTTCTTGTCTTTCTGTCTGTCCGTCTGTCTGTATGTATTGTCACGCTTATCTCTGAACGTACTGAACCATACTGTAACTTTATAATAAATCTGTATTTTTAAGCGACTTGCTAAACAAAGAGGAGGTTCTTAATTAATTATTTTTGATTCGATATTCGATTAATTATTTTGGATTCGATTTCGAAATTGGATTATTCGATTCGGGTAATTTTGTAATATGCAATCATTACAGTTATATTACAAAGAATATTATAAATCTAATCTAGTAATAATTTAACATTTAAGGCTGTTTCTAAATTTTCGAGTAAATTAAATTATTCATTAATCATACATCAACACTTTTTACTGTCAGTCAATTCTGTTATCTGTTTATTAAATGAATAATCATGTAGTTCAAGCGGGCGAAGCTGCGGGTGGGCCGCTAGTGTAAAAATAATGGTGTACCGTAGGTTTAAATAACTTTTTATTTATTTTACTATTTTTTATATTGTAACATATATTATAGGCAATAACGTTGCAAGAGTAATGTGCGGAATAAAATACATTTATACACTCCACAGTGTCCCCTCAATCTCCCCTTTTAAAAGTTCAGTCATTAGTCCCATAACATAAATTTAAATGATTTACATAAGTAGTGTAATTTTCATCAATTATTGTATTTTAAATTCTTGTTTAACAGAAGAATATTGTATGAGATGATTTTTTTATTTTTTGTATTATAACATATACTACGGTAATAAGGTTTCAAGGGTAATGTGCGGAATAAAATACATTAATGCAATTTAATAGAATATATTTTAGAATTTTGTTATTAAAAAAATCTTTTACAATAGCTCAAAAATTTCAAATATATATTTTTTTCCTCAAAAAAATTATACAATAAAATTAATTATTAAAAAATCATATTACTGTATAATTATAATAAGTAATAACTTATGCTTTAAATAAATAGAATGAAAGCTGTTTATCAGGTTTGAATAAAAAAAATAGGTCATCTCACAAAAATATAGTGGCTTCCAAAAGTTAATTTAAATTATTAATAATGCATGTAATAAATGAGAAAAAATTATAATAAAATCAAATAAACTCATGGCTTCAATATCTATTTATGAAAATATAATCAATTTATATATATATATATATATATATATATATATATAATACATTTTAACTTAAGACTAAAAGCTTCTTAAGAAACCTCAGATTCTTATTATTAATTAATTAAATAGACAACCTAAAGACATAAAATATGTAAACTGGACAGTGAATCTTTATAAAAATACACAAAATGTGAACATGTTAGTAATATTAACGCTTAAACCTATACAAGATTCATAAAAGACACCGAATATCGATATAAGAAAAGTAATTTCTTAATATTGAACATTAAAAGAATATGTTGCAGCTTTAATATAATTTGCTTTAATATAATTCAATTTTTTATTGTTAACTATTAAGACCTATATATTATTATCTACAAGACATATATTTATATCAGGGATGTTATGGAGCTCTGCAAACGTAACCGAAACAATCGGATATCCGGAACTAAAAATATCCGTAACTGTAACCGACGTAACCGATCCCAAGTTACGGAGTCTAAATGAAATTTGTTTTGACAGGCTTTTGATGCGGTCTGCCCGAACCGACACACAAGCAGTTTGTTATAGGGAGTATGAAAAAAAATTGTTACTGAAAAAATAAAGAATAAATTTTGTAAAATGTCAATTGCATTTTTAAATTCTCTACAATTACCTAGTAACTAATAATCTGAAAACCGAATTAGTATATTTCTTATATCCGTATCCGTATTATATATCCATAACATTCCTAATTTACAAAATTATATAATCATTAAACAATAAATCGTTACGTCTCTAAATGTGATGGATGAAGTAAGATCACTGGTTTCATTCAGTCTAAGAGGCAGTATGGCATGAGATAGAAGTGCATATAAACACGTATCTGTTTACATTCCAATATATTATTTATTATAAACATAGAAAATTTAATCATATCGAAAATATTTTCAATATTTCATTTTATTTTAAGCACTCGATACAAACTGTTCTACCACGTCAAATAACTTTTAAACTTGTGTGTGTACATACGTACATAGAATGCAATACATGTAATTATATATTTTGTCTTATATGACAAGATTAGAAGAATATTTCGAGCCGTGTCTGAGATTCGTATATTCTAATCTATCGAGTTATCAGTTAACAACTGTGTGATAAAAGATTCATTAAATGATTGTGCAACACCTTATCGCCGGTAGCGACCGAGGTACGCTCCGCAGTTCGGGCATTTGTGATGGACGTCCATGCAGCTGTCTATACAGCATGGGATCAGGCAGCATCCGAGAAAACCTCTGTAACAATATATATTAAACTCATAAATATTATACTTGTTATATACAAAGTTCATTATGCCGTAGTGGGACTGATTGCAAGCGAGATGGTTATGGGTTTAATGAAAATAATTTATTGCACCTTATGGAAATGAATTATATTAATTTCTCGTACTGGTAGACAAGGACAGCGTTGAGTTCCGCAACACAGCGCATATCTAGAATGAGAATTAGGGCAAAATGCAGGTCACGGAGTGTTTCCTGATAAATGCCTAACAAAGCGTGAAGAATAAAAATCCAATTTGAAACTAAATAAAATGTAGTATTGTATTAAACTCAACAGAAAAGAAGATGATGCAAAAAAATCTCTCGTCCCATTTCAATAATAAAAAGTTATTTACTATGTAAAATACATTCTACATAGTTCTCGTATACACGAGGGAGGGTTAGAACACTAAGTAATTACATCCACGCGTAGAAAACCGAATTAAAATATTTATAATGTTGTGTTGTTACATAAAACGAATGCACGTATATTAAAATGGCATTGTCACAAACATTGCTCAATTTATCTTGAAAGGTCAGGACAAAGTTTGCTATATTTAATAATCCTAAGCTGTGGGAATTTTCGTAAATATTTACATCCGATATAAGAAAAGAGAAGAGATAATAAGTATTAGTCTATTAAATATTCAAATTATATTAAAACATGTCTCAAATTGCTAATAGTATAGCTAAATTATTTATTTTTCAATTAACTATGTTATATTTCTAATATTAGTATTCAATTACTGAATTTTGAAACCGCTACTAAATTATATTATATATATAACAATGCAATGCAAATCTCATTTTATAAACATTTCTTGTAAATTAAATTATATTATAACAAGAAAATTACTACAGGAAAATGTAATATTTGAATAGATTTTAACAATAATTCTACAAAACACAAGTAAGATAAGGAAGGCAGCAGATAAAAATAACTAATATATTGACAGAAAATATTATCTTCTATTTAAATAAAAGTATGTAAAATACACAGTGTGACTAATAGCTTAAAACAAATGAATTCAAATCAAAAAGTAGCACCACAAAACTTAATTAGTAATTCACAGTCAATATTCCAAATACATTTACCATACATGTTTACCGTGTTTTAAATGATCATGAAATATTGGAATATTATGTTCAGAATAATAGTGTTGAATAGTGTTGAGAATAATAGTATTATTTTTTAAAATAAACACTTTATATCATTAATAAAAAATATTATTCAACTCTCCACTTTGCGATATAGCATTTATGCCTTATTTAAAAAATTATAAATATTAAATACACACATTTTCTTTGCATATGATTTATTTTGTCTACCATTGTGTGTAGACTCTCCTCAATTATGCAATGATTGTATCATGAAATGATGCTTAAAATTTTTCAATACTATAATTGTAATGCTTAGCACAAACATTACTATTAACAAGAAAATATGTAAAATAATCTTAGGTCAACCTATGTTTCAATGAAACATAACTTGACTAAAATGATAATTAAGAAACTTATAAAGGTGTGGTGAATTCTCTAATTTATAAAACATTATTTAGAAAACATCAGAAATAACTCACCCTAACATACAAATGATTGTTCCAGAAACATAAGCAATAAGTCCTGGCTTGGTTTGCGTATAAGAATCCATTTCGGCGTGGCAACTGGGACATATCATGTGAGTGGGATGGGGACCAACTGGCACCACTGTGGTTACTATGGCTGGACCTGCAGCTGTGAAAATAGTAAAAAAAAATATTTTACAAGCACATAGCATAGCATAGCTATTTTTTTGTTATCTCATTCTTGTAGATGATTTAGAAGATAATTTCTTAAGGTTCCCCTACTCTCATCCAAGAAAACTATATGTTAAGTTTCAGTTTTTTATGTTCATTGTTGTAGCCTGTCAGTCATTCAATTCAATATTTAAATTTTGTTAAAAAATCTAAACTAAATTTCAACTTTCTTAAATGGTCACTGCCACTAGATTGGATCATCAGCTAGCCAGCTTTATTCTGCAAATACTCTGGAATATAAATTTTTTTTTTAATTTATGAAATATTAGACCCCTATCTCAATCAATACCAACTTCAAAATTATTCTACTAGTGCTGGATTTGAAGAATGTTCTAAAAGTGAATTAATGATTGTGGCTGAGAGGCTAAGATTTTTTAGTAAATAATGGAGAGTTTTCTCTAGTATCCTTCTAACTACTAGTTCTTCTACATACAAACTAACTCTAAACTTGTTGCTAGTACTATGTACTAGTACTATGAGCACAAACAGGTTTAATATTCCTAAAGATTTGTTAATAATTTGAATTTATAATACTTTTGTGTTATTTGACATTGATTTTGCCCACCAGAAGCAGTAGGTGAATCATGACATAAAATATTGGTCTATAAACCAGAGATTATATTTTTTTATCTAAGTCAAGAAAGGCAGGAGATTTTATTGAAAATATATTTTATGACTATATTGTATATGCAGGGTGTAACACGATCAATGTTAAAATGTTATTACTACATTTTTTTTGTTTTAATGTTATTTTTTTGCATGTTTTATAAAACTATGAATTACAATTACTATGTGATTAAATGTTATATTAACCAGTGCTTGAGCACCGGTTAATTTTTGAGACATTGTGAGTTACGTGGAGGAACTCAATGCAATGTTAATTCCTTTAAGAGCAAGGAAACAAAAATAATTAAGTCTCCAGAGTCAGCATTGAACCCACAACTGTTGCATTTACAGTTAGAAACAGTAATTCTTTGACAATCACATGTTTTTTGTGATGTTTTTAGAGTAAAATAGTATTACAATTTTATAATGATTCATTTGTTTTGTTACTTACAACTTATAAGTAACCTATAATGAAATTACATATTTAAATCCATATAAGTCCATTGTGGGAATTCCTTTGAGTGAGAGTGACACATTAATAAACGAATCATACATGTAACAAAATGTTATTAATTATATTATTTTTTCGCTTCATTTGTACATTTGCATATTTCACTACATATATAATGTTTTTTTACAATGTGAGAAATGAAAATAATTCATTCCTCTGAGTGGCAATTGAACTAATCTGTCACATTTCAATTTAGGTGCTGTGTGTACTGCTGCAACACAATAGCCTCATTTTTTAAAGATTTATGCATTTTTTTTTAATTTAAGAATAAATAAGTTTATATGATGATTTTTTACTATTATTTTTATTGTTTACATTATAATTTTTTGTAAAATATCTACACATAAAACTAAACATTAAATGAATCCTGTGCTAATGAACAATATGAAGTTGATGTCATATAGATGTAATTTAGAACAAAAAATAGTTAATCATCTTTGTAATTGCCTTATTGGAATGTTTATATATTGTTTTATTTACAAGGGTAAATATTAAGCTCCACAACCCAAAAAAAATTGGACAGTGTAAGAGGACACAAATGTCTTAACACTAGGTTCTCTCCGCCTACATTGCTATATGCAGAAAAAAATGTTAACCTTTGATTATAAAATAATTATACTATGTCAACAGTTACTAAACTAATTCAATAAAAAGTAAAACAAAATGTTAAATTTTTATATCATCATAAATAAGAATTTGTCATTACATTTTTGATTTGGTAACAAAAACAACCTGATAATAAGGTTATATTATACTTATTTACATATTTCATCTTAACTATCAGGATATTTGTTTTACCTTCACTTCTGTCCTAAAATTGTTAACTGTTACAAGGACAAATTACTCATGTCTCCAAATAATTTTGAGGTCATATTTAATAATATATATTAAACATATAATATAGGTAAGAAATTAACTTTACTTGGTGGATATTGTGGAGTATAGGGACTCGAGGGCCCGACTCCACCAACAGCTTGAGAATAGCTCGGAGGAGCAGCCGGGGGAGGCTGCATCGTATGTCCGTTACCCCAGCCATATGGAGGAGGATTACCACTTTTTTCCATTTTTAGAAAAAGAAATAAATAATCACCACTCAACGTTAACGCTACTTAATGCGCGCACTGTATAGAGTATACCTTCGCGTGATGCAATACAATATCGCTTCTATTTTTAGGTATGATTCCACCAACCTATAAAACACAAATGCTCATTCGTGAACTAAAAAGTTTATGAGTAAGTGAATCGCGGGGTGAAAAAGTGAAAAAGTGAATAATGCGGTTTGGTCAATTTAAATAATAACAAATCCAGACGCTCAGTTATTGCAGGCTTTTTTACTCTGATCACTGATGTAATAAAAATATTGTTTCTTTTTACAATTGACGCTCGGCCAAACAACGATTTTTTGCTTTGTTAATTATGATCTTTATGATCACAGAACACATTTACTCAAATCTGTTTATGATCGAGGCATCGAGTAACATAGAAGTATGTACAATTGTACATGTTCCTTGGTATGTACTGTATATTTCAAATAAATATTTAAATTTGTTTTTCGTCTTTTTGGATCTATAACTCTGCGTCGAATTTTGAATATTTTATTACGAAACTAAAGAAGTTAAATATAACTTTAATCCACGACTATTGCATTCGTATGTTTACCTGCTACCTAAAAATATTTATTAGATTAAGTGATAGTATTTTAATATGTGGATAATATATTACCATTTTAAAAAGTATTTTAATTCTAAATTCCGAACGTTATAGACATATAGCATCTATCATAGATGTCAAAGTTATGTGACATTTTATTCAAAATTTTAATTTTTAAATAACTTAATAGCTTGATAACGGTCAGTGACATATTTGCTAGTATTCGCTGTTCTTTGAATTCACTGTTTTGCTTTATTAGAATTATTGATTTATAGTGTTTAAAAATAAAGTACCTTTATATTGCCATTAAAATAAATAAAATTTAATAGTAGTAAAATTATATATTAACGACAAAATGCGAACCACGTCGAAGAAGTACAGTACGTATACAAACATGCCAACGAGATATATATTTTTATTATACAAGAGAATAAGAATCTATATTTTTAAATATAAGTTATTATAAAAAATACATTTAAAAATATATTTTTTTATATTCAAGTTTTGCGTTTTAAATAAGCAAATAAATTATTTTTAATTACAGAAAGAGGAGAGAGAAAGAGACAAATCAATCGGCGATCTATAAAGACTATACAATTGTGTTGCTGGGACGTTTTGCCTGAATTTGGTTTGAGTTGTAGGAAAATTTCCAAAGCAATTGCCCGTGCTGGATTACCAATGACCGTGCAAGTGTGACCAGAGAATTACGTCGACACACTAAAAAGTTACCGACTGTCGAAGTTTTTAGTGGACAAATTAACAAATTTTTTAGATCTACCTACTACTTTTATATTGATATCATAAAGCTAAAGAATTTGTTGTTATTTCTTAAATTGAATTTATTTTGTTAACTCTCCCACTAATATATTATTATAAAATAAATTATAATTGAGTAAAAAGGGATTTGTGTTGGATAGTCCATGTATTAAAGAAAATTATAGGCTATATTAAACTACTTTAATTGTTTCCATGTAACCCACTGTACCTGCTTTCTTGTTCCTGTCAAGACGCTCATTTGAAAAGATATAATACAGTCTTAAGATAAACTGCACAAAGACGGCCTTATCACTACAAGTGATCTCTTTTAGGCAACTAGATTACGGAAGGATAATAAAAAGTGTGATCATAATGTTGTGCAAAGTGACATAAAAAATAACTAAATTAACTATAAAAGAAACAAATAAAGAGATAAATAAATAAATATGTATACACAAATTCTTTTTTTTTTTTAATATAACCCACTGACCCTCTGGTGTGACCAGAGGCTGGGCTTTTTTTATCTTTATTTCTATTAGGTTTTGAGTTTGGCAGACTGTCTATCTCTGCTCTTATTATATATAAT
This sequence comes from Heliconius elevatus bari, assembly GCA_900068365.1. Classification (NCBI taxonomy): domain Eukaryota; kingdom Metazoa; phylum Arthropoda; class Insecta; order Lepidoptera; family Nymphalidae; genus Heliconius; species Heliconius elevatus. The sequence goes on from FAPS01005281.1 coordinate 17,685, forward strand.
ATATATGCATATATTATATGTATAGTTTTTATTTCTTTCTTTATTATGTATGTACATTTTTTAGGTATATTCAGTGATTTTATTATCTTATAATATATGTTTTTTTTAGTTTAATTATTATATTCATCTTGTCCTAATAGACGCGACTGCAAATGTTATAGTTGTGGTCGTGGGTTCGATATCCACTAGTGGTAATGATCATATTTAAGTTACTGATTTATATCCGCTTCAAGAAGACAAAGTGGCGTTAGGTTACGAAATTTAAAACATTGTTATTTTTTTATTATAATTAAACATTACTTAAGGCTGTCTCGGCGAAGTGGTACACCGTGTGACTGTAAGCACGACGGTATGGGTTCGATTACCACTCGGGGGCTATGAATTATGTAATGTTTTCACATCCTCTATCTGGTAAAAACACAAAGCTCGTCGAATTCCGCCACTCAATACGCAATATTATTTTTATATATAATATTATAATATCATGTTTTATTAAACACAAAAAATATTTTTTTCCAGGTCTAGGTTACAGTAGTTTAGAGGACGTGCATTCTCTATTACCTATATATCCTAATCATAATGAAAAACCGGATGATTTGACTATGGCGCTATCTTATACAATAGTTAGTATGTAACTAGTATTAAGCTCGCGGCTCCCTTCACTTGGACTTCATTTATTTTATCATATATTTTGTCTAACTGTGACTGAAAACGAGAACACGCAATGCCACCAGAATAAGGCGGAAAGTGGGGAATAGAGTGTCTTAACACTAGGTTCCCTTTGTCGACCTTACTGTATGTGTGGAATACAGTGTGAAGCTGATTTTTTTATGTTGGTTACGACCAATTTTTTGTCGAAATGAACAAAATTAATAAAATGACTCAAAAAGAATTGAATATTTATGTAATCACTTTCCTTCAAACTAATTGAATTGGTGGTGTAGCATAGCGCACGGTACAACTTGTATTTAATAAATAACTAGTGTTCACTTTTTCAGTACACAATTTTTTTACTTAATAATATTTTTTTATTAAAAAAATATATATAATTATAATGCAGGAACACAAGCATACGACTGTAAACAAGACCGGTTCGATTTGCATTTGATCGAATGAAATATTTAACATTTTCATTTTCTTGCTCTTCCTACTGCTATCAAGTAAAGCGCGGCGTTGAGTTTCGCTACTCAAGACGCTTAAAGGTTAAACAACTTTGAACTTTATCACCAATACCTACGACTGGATTTCGGCATGAAGCGTGTGCGGCGGTGTCCCTTAGATAGGTTTATGTGAGCGTGTTCTTAACAAATGGCGTTTTATTTTACAACGATGATTTTATTATTTATTTTGTTTGAAAAAGATTTTTTTTTTCATTTTTGGAAAAATAATAATAATTGTATTAGGCCTTTATAGAGTAGTTAAAACCGTGAGTTTATAGAGTAGTATAGACAGCGACAGTTGTGGATTTGACACCCATTTGCAGGTATGATTGTATGTTCATTTCCCCACGCTAGAACAAAAGGCGCAGAGTTTAGTTCTGCCACTCAACATGCAATGTTTCAAATAGGGTATCGGGACACTAGACCCTCTCTCTGCCTACTCTACTATATGCGGGCTTATGTACAGCGTGAAACTACAAAACACTTTTTTTTAATAATCTAATTTGTCCACAGAATTAACAAGAAAATAAATGAAAAGGCAATGCTATTAGAAAGTGAAGATATAGCG
>FAPS01005293.1:0-10660 GCA_900068365.1 Heliconius elevatus bari
TATATTGAGCCTACTGTAGTACATAGTTTTTGAATTCTACGGTGAATTTTTGCGTTTGACAATGTCAGTTCACAATTTTCGGATTGTTTATAAAATGGCGGATAATTATAAACTAACCGTTTCCATAATCTTACGGTGACATATATAAATTACAATTATATTATTTATGTTATTCTTAGAAAAGTTCCTGCGACTAACGTATTTTTTATGATAATCAAAAGAAAGTTATTATAATGTAGTAAATTGATATTTTTTTTGTTTTAACTTATTATTATTTTATTACTGTTATATTACCTAGTATTTTTTTTTAAATTCTTATCTATTTATTAACTTGCATATTGCATTGCCTAACTTTAGTTAACATAACGAAACTATATAGTTTCGTAATTGTATATAGTTTCGTAAATTGAAATAAATATTTCATCTCCTCGAGTGAGGATCGAACCCACGACTAGCCGATTTTCACTGGATTTCTTTATTTTTGATTATTTTCTTTCCGAGTGTACAATGCACAAATATTCTAAAAACTTCAGGTCGGCCACGACTCATCGACCTTACAGTAATGGATATTACTTACCACAATAGAATAAATATAAAAAAATATTTTTTATGTTTAATAAACACAAAAAAATATTCTGTCACCAAAGTGTTTAAGGCAGCTAATTTATTATTAATATTTATTATTCTTAATATTCTTAAATTAAATATTGAATTCTTCGAAATACAGAGCTTTTTTAAGAATAACTTATTTAGCTTATTGTTTGTGTAAGTACTTATCAGGGGTATGTAATCATAGTTGGTACTTATTTCATTTTATTTATGGAGAACGGGTTGTTTTACTGTTATATTATGTCTTAATTTAATAAAATGGTATATGACGTTATGGTTGTCTTATTATGTTTTAATTTTCGTCTTTTTGACCGTACATTTTAGTATTATTTTTAATACATACTGAAATGTATATTAATATTATAAAACTGTAGAGTTGTTGGTTGAACGAGCTAATCTCAGGAAGTAATAGTTTGAATTGAAAAATAATTTTGTGTTGGAGAGTCAGTTAAAATACATAACGTCACGTTTATCGTGTCGTGTCGATATCACTCTTCAGTTATTTTCATTTGACCATGGGAGCGAAGCTGCAGGTAACAGCCGCCCTGAATTTTGATTTTCTAAACTTCTGCGCATTGTTCACTTGGTAAGAATAATCGCAAAATTATATCTGCGCAGTCATTTGCAGCTAATGCTAAAAATAAATCACGAATTGTTGACCGTACTGTACTTTTATATATGTAAGAATGTTAATGTATTTGTGTGTTGAAACTTTCAACTCACTGATATTATTCTAAATTATTAAGTTTTAATAATTTTATATTGATATTTCTATCTCTAATCTTAATTCTATCACACGTAGGTAGTACACAATTCAAATATACCGCAAATCATTCATAATAGTTTTCAATTACTTTTAAAAAGCTCTAATTAAGTGTAATGCTTTGTTTTTTATGACTATTTTTTTTTTATAACTGGTACGCACATGCGCTTTGAATTGTAACTAAAAACAACTACATTATTAGGCTGAAGAAATACTTCATTTATAAATATGAATTTCTTAACCCAATTTATATAAATTTCCCAAGGTTTTAATTAAAAATAAAAAATAAATATTTGTACAATACTTTTATTCCATAATAAAAAAAAAACAATCAAAACGCAACCACTCTTAACAGTGAAACAAGATCTTTAACAAACATTTAAAACTAGGGCCTTTGAAATTTTTCTTACAGCCTTTAAAATGTTGAGAAAAACATGATTATAACGAACAGAAAATTAGTTATAGATTATAATTGCAATTAATCATAATTTGGGCAAATATTTTTTGATGTTTTTTAAATAAACATGATTTTTACTATTCCTAAGATTCTTTAAATTATTTTTTTTTTATTTTCTACATTTAAATCAAAAGGTAATTAACAGAATTAAATTATAAATAATGAAAGATGAAATAGATTAATCATGTGTTTTTATTTGACTAATATTATGCTGAGCAGTCTACATACTAATTTCTTGGTACAGACTAAAATACCTATTACAAGTCGATTTTTTTAATTAAAGAGGAAAAAAAATAGCTTTACCTAGTAATAATTAGGTAAATGAAACAATATTATTTAACTGCTAATACATAATAATCAACCATATGTTATTTTTTTTATAAACAACCATTTTGTATCTGAAGTATAGTTATTTTCTCAAGTAAAACAATTTTTTAAATTTTATTATTATATCTTATATTAGGTTTTAGTCAAATACCATAATAAAATTAAATTTCAAATTATAGTTATTCAACATCCTCCTCTTGTAGTGTATTGTTTGCTCTCATCGAGGCTCTGAGACGTTCGGACACTTCTGGCAATTTCTTTAGTAAGAGATGGAAGATCGGTGCAGGCATTGTTTGTTGGAGCACCTACAAATAAAAAAATATTATTTTATCTGTTCTTTAACATTTTTAATGTGTTACATAAGAAATGAAAATAATTAATTTCCCAGGAGTGATCAAACCCACAACTGTGACATTTTGGCTATAAATACTAATTTCTTCTCCTACAGTTAACAAATCCACAATTGTCACTTTTAACAGGCACCCTAAAATACATTATCAAATTATAATAAACTCTTACGCTAAGCAACTGCTGTGTCTGCCCGCACACTGCCACAGCCTGACCTAAATGCTCCACACCAGCCTCTAGATCTCCGGCAGCTAACAACTCTTCACCCAGTTGAATCTTTAATTGAACAGAAAAAGGAATTAAAATTATATATAAAGTTAACTAGCTTGAAGTATTAAAAAGATTCCAAGGATTGTATTTAAGAATGATAACAGTTATGCATATAAAACATAGAAATTTAAAAATATTAATATATTATTCTTAATCTGATTAAAAACTTGTATAAATTAATTACATTGTTTTTGTTGTCATATGGTAATATTAGAATATGACAACTTAATTATGGCATTGATATGATATTACTGCCTGCATGAGTATGGAGTCATCAATATAAAATGTTTTCCTGCTCATAGAAAATTAGAATTAATATTATGATATAATAATTTTTTAATTCTAGTTTTCTAGTGAGACAATTATTTTTAAGTTTGAATGTATTGTCTCCATATAAGTATTATATAAAGATAGTAATGTACCTGTTGCAAGAAGAACCTCTGCATAGCCTCATGATCACTCATATCAGGTATCGGCCCACCAAGAGTGTGAGATCTAGATGAACTTTGCTGAGCTTTCTGACGGCCTATAACAATATTATTAAGAATTATTCTTGGTCAATGAATACATACATATATGAATGAAAAATCGTTTTATTAATTACTCATACGTAAATTTCTAATTGGCTTTCGCCTTCATGAAATAGAAAGTTGCATTTTGCTACAAGCAAATCGACTTATTAATAAATTTCAATTGCAATTTTGCGTGTTGGTCAATGAAAATAATGTAACATAAGTATAGTAAATTTTTCATATGCGCAACGAACAAAGAATAATTTGTCGCCGACATGACAATATTTTATAGGTTGTATAATTATACAATAGATATTACGATATTTTTTCATTAATAGGCTTAAATGTAATTTTAAATATATGTTTTATTTATAAATCTAAAATATATCGGGGTATTCGCACGTTTATATACTTACGGTCTCTCAACTTCTTCTTGAAAAGAGGATCCTTACGACGTTGCTGGTCAAAATAAACACAATATCCCAGGAAAAGTGTCCCAGCCAGGCCAACGGCTAAACCGAGAGTCGTGCGACTAATCTCCATGTTAATTTAAATTATTTAAATAGTCATAAAAATAACAGGATTATTCTATTTTATTTAAAAAAAAGTCACGGTCCGCCATATATTACTAGTATATAAAAGATCGAATCTCGAAAGTTGGCAATACCCGTAATCTGAATTCTTATTATGCAAGCATGGCAAGCGATAAAACTGAAATAAGACACGTTCAATAAAATTCATCATTTCATAAATTTAGATGCTTATATATGAAATAATAATAAATTTATTAAATTTAAAATAAAGTAAAATAGTTTATTACTTATAATATTTGAATTAATTATTTATTATAACAAAGACGTGCCCTTTAAATTGAACGTGTGCCTAAAATATTCTAAAATTGTTGCCATAACCTAAAAAATTTCCAACACAGGATTGAAATTTGAGATACGTTTTTTCGTTTATAAAAACATCTAATTTTTATATATGCCCGTCGATCCCTGCAAGAAATTTGCATGTCAGATCCAGAAATGTCTAACTGGTAAGTTTTAAGACCCTATTTTATTTACGATCGTTGCCGCCGACATCGGACATAATTCGTAGTCGCCATCTTTGCTTCAATCTTTCAGTCGCCTCCGGATTTGCGGGCGTTTCGTCGCCGTTTTTCAATGTTTTGCTCAATTCAATCACTATTTACCCTTGCAAAAGCAACATAAAAAGATTTGTGTCGTTTGCGTAACACTTAAATGTTAAAATGAGCTTTTTCGGGTTCGGACAGACTGCCGATATAGAAATTGTTTTCGACGATGCTGACAAACGAAAGGTTGCCGAAGTTAAAACGGACGATGGAAAGAAAGAAAAATTATTACTTTATTACGATGGTGAAACAGTGTCTGGGAGAGTCAATGTAACGTTGCGGAAACCTGGATCCAAATTGGAACATCAAGGGATCAAGGTTGAACTTATCGGTCAAATAGAATTATTTTACGATAGGGGTAATCATCATGAGTTTATATCATTAGTGAAAGAATTGGCACGTCCTGGAGACTTATTACAACACACATCCTACCCATTTGAGTTTGCCAATGTGGAGAAACCGTACGAAGTTTACACAGGATCTAACGTCAGACTAAGATACTTCTTACGTGCTACCATAGTACGTCGCCTCACAGATATTGTAAAGGAGGTTGATATCGCTGTCCATACATTATGCAGTTATCCAGATGTATTGAATTCTATAAAAATGGAAGTTGGAATCGAAGATTGCCTTCACATAGAATTTGAATATAATAAATCAAAATATCATTTGAAAGATGTAATAGTTGGTAAAATTTATTTCCTACTTGTTCGTATTAAAATAAAACACATGGAAATATCAATTATCAAAAGAGAAACTACTGGTTCAGGTCCTAATATATTCACAGAAAATGAAACAGTTGCAAAATATGAAATAATGGATGGAGCTCCAGTGAGGGGAGAGAGTATACCTATCAGAGTGTTCCTTGCTGGATATGACTTAACGCCCACAATGAGGGACATAAATAATAAATTCTCAGTTAGATACTATCTAAACTTAGTTTTAATGGATACAGAGGACCGCCGTTACTTTAAACAGCAAGAAGTAACATTGTGGAGGAAAAGTGATAAGTCAAGGTTGCCGTTACATAATCCTCACCATCCACAAACATTAGCTCATTCATCAATGACTCCACAAAGACAACTCAGTGCATCCAGTGAAGAGAACTCCACCAGAGGTCTAACACCTTCACTCCCAGACAGCTCACATCAAAGGTCGGTGTCACCCATGCCTACAGATAAACACAATGGCCCGGCACAAATGGAACAAGAAGAACCTGATGTATTAACAAACAAATTATCCAATACTCACATTGAAAATAATGAAGTCATACAAGAAGCAGATGAAAAATGTGTGGAGAAACCCAAAGTCTCGGAAAAGCCATTAGACAAACCTCCTCTAGATGAACCACTGTTACAAGCTGAACCACCTATTGCTGAAAAACCCCAAGTGGCTGAAAAACCTCTGATTTCCAACAAACCAGTAGAGAAACCAGTTGCTGAGAAGATTGCTGTGGTTGATAAACCATTATTAGCTGAAAAACCTCAACTTGCAGAGAAACCTGTGATTTCTGAGAAACCAGTTTTGCCACGACCAGAAAGTGTTGAAGCCACTCCAAGTCAATAGCCCCTACGCACATGTGGAGATGTTTCCATCTCCCCGGTAATGAACTTTGCGTTTTCATAAAACAAAACTGTTTTGAATCTGTTATTTAAACAATTAACAACAATTATTTAAATAACAAATTCAAAACATTTTTAAAGTGTTATTCTACACTGAGGATAAAAAGATATTTTTAGAAAATATATATATATATTTGAATATAGTGAGACTTAAACCTGCCCCCTCTTGGATACCATTCCAGGGTGAGATTGTATGTCTTGCTATGTTGAAAATTTTATATGTTTTCTGAACATAAATTCAAAACAGTTTGCTTATATTATTTTTTGAATGCAAATTGCATAAAATCATCTTGTATTGATAAGTGTATAGTGTTGCAATAAAGGAAGTACATAGCAATGTAAAAAATAGTTTTTATAAAAAAGTATATATATTTAAGCAAGTTTTAATATATATTGCCACATTTTTTTAATACTTATTGTATGTCAGCCAATCTGTATTTAATATCTTGACCTGAGTTAAAGTATGTTATAAAAGAAATTGTATGTAATAATTAAATCCATTTTAGTAATTATTTTAACAAAGTGAAACAATTTAAATTTATGTATGCATGATGATTATTTGCATATTTTGTTTAGTCTGTTTCATATTTTGAGACTTTATATATACTTTGACTTGCAATACAACGGTTTACAAAGGTAAAACATGTAAAGTATTTAATATACATATACTTATGTATAAACCCAAACTTAAACAAGCATTTTCAAGTAACAATTCATTACAAAGTTAATGAATACTTGAAAAAAGAATTATATCAATTAGACAATGAATAAAATATATTTATCATTATATTATAATGCAGCTATTATTTATTATTATTGAAAGAAAACAGTTAGTGCCAGTAATATTTCACTTTAATGATCATAACTGTATTATTATTCTTATTTCATTGAAATTTGTATTAAATGTGCTAATCATTGGCACATGTTTCATCTGTAGTACATTATATTTGGTGATAATGAATATTACTTACATGAATACATTACTTCTAACCTCAAATTGTAGAATAATATAAATTAAATATTGAAAAGCCTATAGAAATCACATTTTGAATTATAGTTTATTACTCAATTGATATCAAATTAAATATGTGATAAGAATATTCTGTATATGAGTCAAAGTGATCACATTGCTTTATCATTTGGGTGTGTCTTATAACGTAGCATTAAAAACGAAAATTTTAGTAAAATTATTAACACACTTATATATATGAAATGTGAATGTCTATAAAATGTGTATTTCTTGAGTAATGTACTGACAAAGTCGGAAACATAAAGAATAATATGTCTATTGACATGGGAATGAATAATATATTGTTGCTACATCAATTTATTTCAATTGAAATTGTTCGCTATCAATTGAAATGACTTATCAGGAAATCCAGTGTAACATTAACCAATGAAATTTTGTCTAAATGCAGACATGTTAATTATAAATATTATTAATTTTTGAATTCTCATCAAAATTATCAATTTAATAATTTTAAAAATGTATAAACTATCTATTTCCATGAATAATGTGATTCAAAATTTTAATTGTAATAGTAAATATAAGTAAATGCTTCTGAATTTAGGGAATTATTATATTTAGGACTAATATATCAGTCAATTTTATTTTAAGCAATTACTTCAAAGTTTTTTTTTATGTTAAAAAAACAAAATACATTTTAATATAAATTATTTTAACTGCATCATGATAAACATTGCTGGCCGGAAACTGATTAAAATGCCTTGATAAGAAGCCATTTAAAAAAAACAATGAATTCACAATATTCTTCAAAAATACTTTTTTTTAAGTTTCACTTATTGAAATAATTTAATATTAATATATAAACTGAAGCCATAGAACAAATCTGAGTGGTTCCATTTAGTAATTAGTATAAAAGAACCTGTTTTTATTATAATATTTATTTTATTTAACTATAGAAACAACAAATGCGATGTATTTAGTCTTATTATTAATATCTGTTTTTTAATTAAATGAATCTTAAAGACAACTTGTCTGTAAAAAGTATACTAAAATCTGTAACTAAATAATTATTATAGCTAATTAGGTTTATAATTGTTAATTGTGGATGTATAGTTGGTAAATGTAAGTAATCATATATATTTAATGAAAAAAAGTGTAATAACATTTGATGATGGCAATCTAAAAAGAAATATAATCTACAATCAAAATAGTTATTTAAAAAAAAATATAGATTATATAAAAAAACCTTGTCATATGACAAAATTGTTTTGACTTTTTGAATTATTTTTAAATTACATATAACTGATTTGATTTTAATGAATTGAATAGTAGAATCGCCATCTTTAACGTAACAATAACGGACCCCCAGTTTCCTGTGTGTTATAGTAATATGTAGTTAATCATTATTTTATGTAAATTTAGAAAAAAAAGAGTCCATGTTATTAAATTTTGTTAATGTTCACATTATGATTTTGTAGTATCATATTGTATAAAATCTTTTTCTAAGAGATTAAGCGCATGTCGATTATATCATATTGTTAATAAAATATATGTATAAACTGCTGATTTTGTTTTTATTATTTAATCAAATGGCCTCGACTGTTATATAACGTAAAGTCGAAAAACTCTCGGTTTTGACGTTAATTTATTAAATGTATAACATTTTTACAAATAATTTATTTTTAATATGTTATATATATATGTATACAGAAAGTTGAATCAGTAAAATTATTTGCATAAAACAAAAAATATTTAAGTAGTTTTATGCTAATTAAATATCCTTATAAATATATGATGATTAGTATCCTTTTCTCTTATAAATATAAAAATCTTGTTTATTTAGTTAAAATACTTAAAGAAGAAAATTTCAAGCGCTTAGGACAAAGCGAAATCGTAAGCGAGTGACATAATCCGTGCCAAAAGTAATATTTTTAGTACATTAGCTTGGTGTGACTATTACGGAAACGTTTATATAATAACTTGTTATCTTTATTTTCATCTTGTCATCTCATTAGGTAATAATATTAATGATATTTATGGTAAAAATATATTGTTTAAGTTAGGCTGTTACTAATGTAATGTTACTAAGTAGGTACTAATGTCAGCTTCACGCTGTATCCCGCACACAGCAGGGTACGCAGAGGAAACCTAGTGTAGCGTAAGACTCCGTTCCCCACTTTCTGCCGAATTCTGGAGACATTGCGTGTTGGGTGGCAGAACTCAACGCCGCGCTTCGCCTCTACACCAGAGCGAAGAAATGGAAATATAAACGTAAATAAATATTTCACTTCCTCGAGTGGGGATCGAACCCACAACCGCGTTACAGTCACACCCTCGTGCCACTGCGCCACGACGGCTTCGTACTAATGTACTTACAGAATTACTTTTTTTCAATGTTATAATTTACTATATCTTCGTATTCTTTTTTAAGTCAAATGAGTACAATAATTCATTTCTATAATAGGATTAATAAAAATTCATTTGTTTTATACTTAAATATATTTTGTGAATATTCTCATGTGAAATGATTATTTTTCTGATTATACAATACAAATTACACGTCCTACGTTTTATATGACCTTAATAAACGGCATCCCAAAGTGTGCGTAACTCGTGATGCTTCATTACGCAAATTATACAAAAACTATATAATATAATAACTTTTACTATGTTTAATAGGCACAATAGATAATTCCTCTCAGGATAAAATATTTCATTCATATCCATAAACCCATTTAAAACAACCCAGCGTTGTATTTTTCCTTCTAATTATTAAATCGTATATAGCGTTTCTATAGCATTTACGGTTGACTCCTGCCCTATGTAATGCGATACACGTAATCTTATGTCGTAGCGTCGGCTGTTCTAGCAGTCTAGCAAGGAAGTTCAATAGAAAACTATGAAATATTATGTCATTTAGTTATTTCTTTAAAAGTATAAAGTAGTTACTTGAAATTAATTGCCCAGTCGTAGCTTGCGACAGGTTGTGAGTTCGATTCCCACTCGAGGAAATTCAATATTTTCATTTCTTTGCTCACCAGAAATGGCCGAAAAAGTGGGGAACGCAGTGTCATAACACTATGCCTACCCTCCTATGTACGGGATATAACGTGAAGCTAAAAATAACTTAAAATGAAGACTTCGTTGTGAATCTTGATTCAAATTAACACTAAACGAAGAAAAATTGTCATTCCTTGCGAAATTGGTATAGGTTACGTAATGTGTTGAAATAGTAAAGTTAATTATTATAATAAATAATGTTTTTAATATGTTTTTTAAAATAATAGTAAATATATTTAATCAATGGTCCAAAATATAAAACTAATTTACAATTATTATCTGTGGTCTATTCCAACTTGATTTCTATATATTTTTTATTATAGCAAAGTTTATTAATGGAAGAATAAATATTTGTTATCAAAATTTAAAGGAACGGAACGAAATTAAACAACACTTCGAATTATTAATTGTAATAGATAAAATATAATGTTATATTTATTATTTCTAGTATAAAATAAATAAATTAGCTTCACGCTGTATTCACACAGCAAGCAGGGAAGGCAGAGAAAACCTAGTGTTAAGATACTCCGTTTCCCACCTAACGCTGAATTCTGGTATTGCATGTTGACCGCCCTTTGCCTCGACACCAG
>FAPS01005305.1:4886-17591 GCA_900068365.1 Heliconius elevatus bari
GTTGTATTGATGGCGCCAGCCGCATCCTTAAGGGCTTTTGTAAAAGTGCCTTTAAGGTTCCCCGACTTGCTTGCGAGCCGCTTAATTATCGTCAAGCTGTCAGAGACTTCACTCCGTAAGTCGTACACCAAAGACGCTGCTGTTTTTCTGCCAGTGCCCTTGCTCTCTCGCGATTCGAGGCCTGCGCCGCGGCTGTGGCTAGACCAACATATTGACCAGAACTGATTGGCGAGACTGGGTGTCGCTTACCTGAGGCAACCTTCGCCTTGGGCTTCCGATGCTACCACCAGGTGACTTTCGGGTTCTCTTTCTGTCTTTCCTGTACAGTGCTCTAGTTTTCTCCGACCGTGACTCTAGGGACGCTCTACCATCAGCCTCAGATTCACCTTCTTCAGACGCCTACCAAAACCTACTACGGGAAAATGTAAAAAGGGACCGACCCCTGCAACCGTTACTTTTAACTGACAGGCACTTGACAGCCTTGTAAGGACAACTTTGGGTATTTTAACACCAGTCCACTTGATGGCGGCATTGCTGCCACATTTTCGCCCGTCACGGGCTACACAACTTCGCCCTTCTCGGGTTCCCTACAAACTCCGCTCTTCTCAAGCTCCACATAAGCTCCGCTCATCTCGGGCCCTTCCCTCGCAACACGCCGGTAATCGTGGCCCCCAAATATTTATGGGACTTGCATGCCGTAGCATGGAGAGATTCTCTAGCCAAGCTGGTAGTTCGAAATTCTTGAGTACCGACATGTTGTTGTTTGCTGTTACACGGCTGGGCTTTTCTGTCAGAGTGTGCCCCTCTAGGCCGTGTCCATATACGATGGACGATGGATTAAAGGCACGACCATACCTGGTTTTGGTCCGCGCCGGGGAAATCTCAAGAGAGCGGTTACTTTTCCCTTATCCGCTACCAGGGGGCCAAAGGGGTTGGTAATAATAAATATACATTTTTTACATAACTCTTAAAAACGTATTTAAAAACGAGCGTTTCTACTTCAACGTAGATGACTACCTTTAGTTGGCGCTACCTTTGAAAGTAAGTACGTATACCGTTTTAACTATTTATTACACTAATAATCCTCAAAAATTCAGTTTTACTAAAATGGCACAGGTCCGGGGGCCCTGTGATCTTACACTACTATGTTTATTGCAATTATAAATTAAATTTTCAAGGTATCATGGGAACAAAGGAGTATAAAAAACCAGAATGGGTGACTCATATGGAACAACTGCAGGCTGCATTGAAAGGTAAGTCTTGAAGTGTCTTTTATAGTATATGTTATAAGCAAATAATGTAGATATATTTAATTGTAAAATTTTATTGTAATAAGTAATAATATTTTAGCAAGCCAGTCAGTACCTACTTTTGTGCAACATATAATTGGAGAGAGAATTCAAGAAGAAGAAACTGTTACCTTTGAAGCAATTTTCAAGGGAAATCCTGCTCCAGGTACATAATAATGCAGAACAACACTAGAAGTATATAAAGGCATAATTGATCACTAAAATTCTAACTTATACTTTATTCTTCCAGAAATTACATGGTACAAGGACGATAAAGTAATAAAACCTGATGACACTGTTGTAGTGGAAACGAAAGAAGATAAAACTATTTGCAAAATACGTAAAGCCAAAAAAATGCATGAAGGCACATATAAATGTAAGGCTACTAGTGACATCGGTATAGCTATCACAAAAGCAACATTACAAGTGTTTGAAGCAGATCAAAAATTCGAAAAAAATCCATCGGAGAAAATAAAAGAAATGAAAAGAGAAGAATTCAAAGAGGACAAAATCGAAGAAGTTCTGGACGATATTGAAACTTCAGTCACAGAGACTGAAGTTAAACCAATTGAAACAGTAAAGATATTGAAAAAGAAACACACAGTAAGAGAGAAAGCCACTATAAAAGTCAGTGAATCTGATTACGTGGAAACGACTGATATTGCTGTGCTGAAAAAATTAGGTCATAAAGAGCATGAAGAAGTGCCGGAAAATATAGAACCAATTCTTACACCACACGAATATTTAGTTTCATCGCAACAAATAAGGGAGGAAACGGTTCAGACGTTTGAGGAAACTTATAATAAAAAGAAGGGCATGTTGAAGACAGTTAAAGAGGATTCCAAAATGGTGGCCGAAATAAATGAACTACTCGAAGTTATCAATGCTAAAGAATTTGGTCCTGGAGAATCTCCGTTACGTGAACTGGCTAAAATCGGCTATATGTTACGTACTGGCATAACAACAGAGCAAATAGAAAGTTTATACGATTCTCAACATTTTCCCGCATTAAGGGTCCCACAGTCGCAATCGGCGTTAGTGAATTTAGTTGAAAGACAAGGGCACGGGGCACTGATAACTGAAGTACTTACCGAAGAGACTGCCCAAAACGAAGACGTGATTGCAGCTAAAGTTGGTTTCCGCGCCTTTATGAAAATGGTCGAACTAAAACACACTTCGGTCGAAGAAGTCATCGCTCACTTTTACCCCGAGGACTTCCAACCACGCTCCTGGGAAACAAAAGAAGCGCGTGAGGTAAATTATACGAGTTATATCATATGAAACGCTTATGTCAAAAGTGGTAATAGTTTTCAAATGTATATATTGTGTTTTTATTATATAAGTTAAATTATTCCTCAGGTCATAGTCGAATCAGCGGCTGAAGAAGTTGCGGAATCATTTATAACTCAAGTATTGAAAGGTAAGTAATTGTACGTTTACTATTATTATTATTTTGCATAAATTATTTTTGACATCTCTATATTCTGTTACAGATAAAACTACTGTCATTTCACAAGTTATTAAAGAAGGTAAGTTCTATTGCAATTAACAATATATAAGCTTGCCCTGATTGCAATATTTAACTTACCATGTAATGGTAAGTTAAATATGCTATAGGTAGTCAGTTCAGTTTAATTGTTACACAAATCCGTTAATATTATATGTGCTAGTACATCTTAATAAGTAAGACTGTAAATACGGGTTTACATTGAATTTTATTTTCGCTTTATATGGTATAGGTATCTATGTCGTCGGATATTTAAGGATATATGTGAAAAATTGTAATGTGATGGCTTTTATGTTTAAGCTTTTAATATAAGTTTTAAAAAGTATATGTATTATAATAGTTTGGTGAGGTGGTGAATAAATCTTATAACAATAATATCGCGATTTGATGTAACCGTTTATTAATGCTTTAATCATTGATGTGAAATAACACCGTAAAGTTACCTTATTTCATTCCGATTGCCGATACAAAATACACGCTTCTTGAATATGTTAACAATATTAATAAGTAATATTGATTGATTACAGCTTAAGTATCTAGTATATGTATTTTAATGTATAGTAAGTAGTTATTAATACAATAGCATTAAGTAATAATTAATGCCACATACCTATGTATTAGTTGAGTTATGGCTCTATATAAAAATAGCATTAAGGTATGTACCTAATGTAATTTCGCGCATAAAAAATACGCTTTTTGGATACGTTAACAAGTTAAATATTTATGTTAATATTATAACGCACATATGTGTAAGTATTAAATTTATATATTAATAATATATGTAAACATAGAATCAACTTTAACAGAACTTACTAAACACAATATTAATATGGTGCAGTTATATACATAAATAACTCATTAACTTACGCTTTACGCTATTTTACATCTCAATTATTACATCGTTATATTACTTGTGGACGCATTACTGACTGTACTGTGATTTCACAGATGTAAAAGAAAAAGAGAAATGCAAAAAGTACAAAAAACAAGTGGTAGGTTCTGAAGAAATGGTGGAAGTAGAAGAACAAATTGTTAAAAAATCTATGCATAAGTTATACCCGAAACAAAATGTTCAACAGTTAGATGAAGATGTAGCAAAAGTCCTAGAAAGTGAATCTATTCAATTTACATCGACTCTTGCTACAGACGTGTATGATACAATAAATGAGACAATTCCTTTAAGTGAAGTAGCTCATACAGTACCTGAGTACCAAAGACCAAATGTTGCGTCAGTGAGTTTTGATACTACATATCCGTTAATCAGTAATATTCAAGATACTCATGATAAAGAAGAGCTCCTCCAGGCAAAAGAAATACTAAATACTAGAACCGTTCAAGAAATCTTCTCTCAAATAGAACCACTGCAAATAACAGAAGTTGAAATAGGTAGTTCTGTTGGTGAATATCAGGACAAGCATATAAAAATAGATATCAAAGCTCTTGCTGGAGTAGTGCCTGCAGAAACTATAACAACCTCTGACACATTCGTTAATATGTCTGTTGCTGTCCTCGACAAACATTTTAAACATGAAGAACGTGCAAAATCATCGATAATTTTACAAGATGCTCTGAATGTCTCACATGAAATTATATCAGATAAAGAAATACCCATAAACGATTCACAAATCACGAGATCGTTTGCTGCTGTTTCTATTTCACCTTTATTGGGACTAAATGTTACGGAAATCAATGATGAAACTCGAGAACATGAATTTATTAATCAAAATCTTGAAAAAGCAGTTACTTCAAAACTGAACTTTAATTTATTAGAGTCAGTACAAGTGGGAGAGGTAATTGTGGAAGATAAATCAGGAAAATACTATCCAGAATTAATAGTTCCGACAGAAACGGCCAAAAAAGATATATTAGTATCTAATCAACTTGTGACAGAAATTCACAATGTGCAAGAGAAAGAAGGTTCACTTCGCGCGTTTAAAGTACCTTATTCCCAAGAAGCTAATGTTGATATAACATCTAAAGATAGCATTGTTATATCTACAAAAGATGTTCATGAAAGAGAAGGTCCTTTGATCATTCCAAATATTCCGACAGAATCAAAAATAGAAAATGATTTAATACTCCACGATAGCTTATGTAACTATTTGACTACATCTCACGTGAAGGAATCAGAACTGCTTCCTGAAATACTACCAGAGAAAAAAGCTGATGTTGGTTTCCAAGAACATCAACATAAGCTTAATACAGAAACAATTGTAAATGATTCGGAAAACAATTTCGTTGATAAACACCCTTTTCCCAGCACTAAGGCAAAAATCACTATATCAACATTAGATAAAACTGTCATCGAAGAAATTCAAGTTCATGAAAGCGAGAAAGAGTTACTTCAAAAAGATAATAAACAAATAGCAACTGCAAATGTAGATATAAAAGCTATTGAACCTATTATTACTATAGAAACCTTACAAATGTCTACCATGGTAGAATTGAAACCTTCGGAAGTAGTAGAAAATAAAGTAGCCACCGAAGCTGTTATTGAAGAAAACGCAAAAATTGTTTCATCACCGTTTATCCATGACCAAGAAATTCCACAAACTTATGAATCAACAATATCCGAGAATGTATCCATAACCTTAATTCCCAACATGCCAATTTTTGTGCTGGCAACAGAAACAGTAGATTCTGAAAAAAAATTAATAACAGAGGCTATTCCAAAATTATTAAAAACTCAACCAATTTCCACACATAACCTGATAACACCTATTGCTCAAGAAATAACTACAGCTGATCAAATTGGTATTTTACATCAATTACAACCAAAAACCGACACTGCTTGTGTGGAAAGGGATCTTCATGAAGAAATTACTATTATAGAGGCAACCGTACATGAACAATTACAAAAATTAAACGAAGAACCTATTACACAGGGTCATCCTAAAGCTTCATTTACATTGAATGACAGTTTAAATATAATTGAGACAATTTCAAACTCTACGGAGGATAATCTTGTTACTCAACATATACCATCCAATAAATTTGCTAAAATTGAAGTAGACGTTGATCACAAGCTTCCAATGATATGCGAAGTTAGTCTAGGAGATTCTGCAACAGCTTTAGATATATCAAAACCGAAAAGCCAAGAAGCTGGAATTGTACCAGATTCTCATCTACCTATACAAATATCTGAAAACAAAGCTTTAGATACACAATTAGTTCTTGATATTCCTGTAACCCCAGATCTCAAATCTATTTCACCACAATTAGTCGCAGTAGAAGAAACAATAAAAATCTCTGAGACATTGCCACATGAAAAAGAAGACCTTTACGAAAAATCTGAATTACTTTTGGAAAGTTGTAAAATTTCTAAGGACATTGTTTGTCGGCCTGTTGCAATATCTGCTCAATATGTTACAGATTCAAGCATAGGTTTGACTAATGATAAGGTAAGTCTTACAGTGAAAAAAGCGAATATAGAAAACATTGCACATCAAGAAATAACAGTCACCACTACTGATTATAATGAAAAAGAAAGGTTACTTGTACTAACAAAACCAAAGTTGGCTGAAGCTTTATTAAATGTGAATGCTAATCAAGCTGTTATTGTAGAAAATGTTGAAACTGAGATAATTCCTTCTTTATTTAAAAAATATACTAAAGTAACTGAAATTGCGGCTATTCCACAAGCAATAATCGCAGATGCTATTATACAGCAAGAAACTATGGTACATTCTTCTGAAAAGGTTCTAGAAACTAAAGAAATTGTGGATAAAAAAGAAGCATCTGTCGTCATTGGTAGTCTCACAGCGCCTGAATGTGATGAAAATATTATGGCCGAAAAAGAGGATAAGTTACTTTTGATTGATACACCAGAACAACAACAAGTAGTGGTCAAAATCCCTGAGTTTATAAGTCTCGAAACAACAGAGATATTACCACAGTGTGATCATCTCGATATATCTAATGAACCCGATGTAGCCAACAAAATAGCTTTATCTAAAATTGATGATATATATGGTAAAGCTGCCAATGTTGAAGAAGTACTTTATATAGAGTCTACTGCAGAACTAAAGGAAAATATTAAAAAAGAAATACCAAAAGTAAAATCGCTTGAACTTCAAAATTTACAACAAACAGAAATAATAGTGGCTGAAAGTGAAGGAGTTGTATTTGAAGAAAAAATATGCCATTCTTATGTTACTACAGACCTCGTAGAAGCTCAAGCTATTGTAGGAAATACTACAAATGTAGTTGATCAAGAAAAACAATTTGTCGGCAAACTACCTACGCCAAAGCACGATGTTTCAATTGAATTTATACCGCTTAGTCAAATCGTGCTAACTGAAGTAATTACATCAGATAGGTCAGAATTTATTGAAAATATTGATAAAAAACCTGATATGAAAACTCTGAAGGAACATATTGAAGAACAAAAATATATTGATATTACACAGATAATTCCCTCAGAGACTGAATCAAATATGCCGAATGTCCCAAAAAATAAATCACATTACTTACAAGCTAGACATGATACGCCATTACGATCCTCAATAGGTACGACAGAAGTAATACCACATGAACAAGAAGATGTTTTGTCATCGACAGGCGATACGAAGCAACAAAAAGCTGATTTTAATATTATACTTTCTCATCATGTAGATATTTCAGAAGAAATAAGTGCAGAAAAGGAGAATCTTCTTAAATTCAATAATTTAGCTTTGAAATATACGCCTGATGTATCTCTGAACACGCACCAACATATAAATATTGAAGTTTGCCAAGTTTCGGAGTCGGAGGATAAACTTAGTAAGTTAGATTATGTAAGTAATGAAATAAAAGACTTTAGTTTAGATAGTGAAAAACCTTTATTGGTGAGTGAAGTAAACTCCGAAGAACAATCACAGGTTTTATTAATTCATAAGAAAATAAAAGAAGAAATGCCATCAATAATTGTTGAAATGGATGACCACAGGGATACAACAGAGGTCATACCATTTGAATACGGCAATATATTTGACAAAAGTGTATTTGATAAAACAGAACAGGTTGCCCCGAATATTGAATTATCTAAACATTTTTCTGTTTCTCTAATTGATTCTCATGAAAAAGAACATCCTTTTGAAATAAAATCGAGGGATCAGGCCAAAGTAATAGAGACATCATTTGAAACAAAACAAACTATAGAAGTACAAGAAATTATACCTACAGAAAAGGAGGCTTTGTTATTTAAAAATGGTGAGCGAAAAGAAGAGAAATCAATTTTACATTTAGACACTCAACAACACATCACTGTTATCGATGTTTATGCTAAAGAAAACGAAGGGAACCTAAAGCCAGATACTGCACCCTTAAGTAAAGAACAACAAACTGTTATTGACACTACTCATCATATTACAACAACTGTGATCACAGCTATTGAAGACAACTTGATGCCTATTGTATGTAAAGAATCTAAATCTGAAACTGCTTTAAAAACCCATGTCTTAACAGAAGGTGTGAAAAAAGAAGCGCAGCAAATAATTGAAAGTGTTGAAACACTGCATCCCATAAATGAACCGCAGAAAGTAAGAGCCAAGGGGGACATGCTTAGCTTAACTGCAATTGAAAATACAGAAATTCTAATACAGGAAACTCCAGACGCCATTATTAAAGTTGTACCTGTAGAAGAAAAAGGTTTAGAGGCACAATCCATTGAAGCCGATGTCGTTCTGACAGAATTACCACAAATATTAGAAAGTACAAAACTAATATCTGCCGAATATTCTGCTATCGAAAACTCCCCTGAATATGAACTAGAACTTCAACAAAACTATTTCACAGAAGAAAATGTTGTTCATGAAGACTCTGAGAAGTTATCTACCTTATTAGAAAGTCCTAAGAGTGCGAAAAAACTTGTAATAGAGTTGAACGGCATTGAACAAACAGAAGTTGTTACTGAAGAAAAATCACAAATCTATACTAAATCTGATGTGATGGCTAATCAAAAAGCTGAACAAATTCCAATTACTTCTGAAGGAATTAACGCTTTAGAGCAAAAAATATTAGAAAATGTTAAAGATTTTACAAGAATTCTTCGACCAGAGTTCAGTAAGGCTTCTCTTGATTTGGATACATATACCAGCTTTACTGTCACTGAAAATCTTGGTGAAGAACAGATAGCGCATTTGCCGAAAGAACAAATGAAAAACCAAAATATCAGTCAAGCGATTTTACCATTAAAATCACTACAACAAACTGAAATAATCCCAAGTGAAAATACTGCAAACTTTGAAAAAATATTAACCACTGAAGAAAAACCCATCGTAACTAAACCAGTAAAATCTGAGGCAGTAAATCAAACTCAGTTAATGATTCATGAAAGCGAAGTAGAAACAAACTTTGAAAAAAAATTACATCAAGAAAATGCGTCAATATCCTTAACACACTTGACATATTTACAATGTACCGAAAATATTTCTGAAACTCATTTAGGCGAACTGAAAACGCACGCAGCACAATTAGTGATTCCGGCTATTAAAACAAATAACATATCTCCATTAATCGTCACAGACAATGTCACTCTACAAAACGAAACGGATTTACATATTACTGAACCAATAAAACAAAAACCAAAATCTATTTTAAATGTATCTAATGAATTAGAAATAACTGATCAAATTCTTGAAGAACATGTAATACCCTACAAGAAAGAGAAACCACAACTGCTCGATGTTGAAATGATTACTACAGAAGACACAAATGTGGCGACATTGCAAGAAGAATTTCGAATTATCGGTGAGTGAAATGTTTTAAATTGTTTTCGAGTCTTTTCACTACGATTTCTTTTAATTTTACTACAATAAATTAGCCATTATATGTATATTGTATATATACATGTATAGATGAGGTATATTGTATTTTATTACAATTTACATCTTTTAATACAAAAAGAATATAACCCTCATGTCCCCTGTTTCCATAACTTGAAAGCGCCTAATTTATAAATACAGTGACTTTAAATCTACTACATGAATCACAAAGATTTGACTTAGTTTAATTTTCTCATAAAAGAAGAATAATCAAATGTTTAAATTCGAATAGGTCTTAAAGTTCTTGGTTTTATTCAATCACATTAGACTACTTTAGGAGCGTAACTAAAGAACTGCAACTCTAACATTATAATTGTGTTTTTATGGATCGTCGATTTTTTTTTCTGACTATACATTATTATGTATATATTTATTTTTACCGATATATATCCAAATTTCACTTCTTGCCTATCTATCTATATATATATATACATACAAAGGATATGTTCTCACTGACTGAGGCAAGACGTGAAATTTGGACAGATGTTTATTTTCATAATGTAGACATCACTAAGAAGGGGTTTTGAAAAATTTTAAACACTAAAAGGATGAATTAGGGATATTGAAGTTTATATGGAAAGATCTTTAAATCGCCACCGATTTTAAGACTTAAAAATATTTCATTGAACACGTGTTTCGTGGTTTTTTGAATTAACCCACCTAAACTGAAAATAATTTCATAAATAATTTGAAAATTTTTTCATTAATAATTTAATAAATATTTGTAGTTCAAGCGGGCAAAGCCGCTCAGGTCGGCTAGTCTATATAATACATATAAAAAATGACATATTCCCACTAAATGAGGTAAGACGCACGCACAGCCGTAACTGCTGATAATAGAAACGTGAAATTTGGGCAGATATTTACTTCCGTAATCTGGACAATCACTGAGAAGGGATTTTGAATAAAAAATTTTTGGATTGCCACCGCTTTTTAAAAAAAAAAATTCAGACTTTAATAAATATTTCTTTAAACATGTTTCGCGGTTTTTTAAAATTCACCTCCTAAACAGAAAATAATTTCTTAAACATATTTAATAAATATTCCTATAGTTAAAGCGTGCGAAGTCGCCCAGGTTGGCTAGTATTGAGATATAATAGCGGCCCCCACGCGGCTTCGCGTTCTTGAAGTATTTGAATATTTATTTAATATTATATAAGGGGCCGTCTAACGCTTAATAAATCATAATTTAAAACTTTGTGATTTTATTTGATTTTGCAGAAATTGTCATATTTAGTAGAAAAAACGTCATTTTATAACTATCTGGGCAGGCAAAAGACTAGACACAAGGCAGACATGGTTTTTCCCACGTTTCGCTGTACCGATCGCGGATCCATCTCGCGAGAATTTCCGGATAAAATGTAGTACATATGTCCACAACCCCCTCTATCTTTTAGTTAAGGTCGCGCCGGCGTCGAGCCCGGACACACAGAAAGACAGACAGTCAAAAATGTTAAAATTATTCGTTTGTGTTTTAGTGTTGTCTAAACAACTACATGCACTTTAATAACGCGAAAAATTTAAATTCACAAATACACTTAATTTTTTTTATATGTATAGATTAAGTCAATTCACTCAATATTTATTTTATTTATCCATACTATCATATTCATAATATACAAATTGGATGGATAGATTACTTAGCCAATTACTTCACCTACACTTTGCACTTGCAATTTTTCATTATAATCTTGAATTTCAGATAACTCAAATCAGCCGTATGCCTCCCCTAAATCTTCAGACATTGAAGAACTGGAAGAAATCGTAACTAAATTTGTTCAAGCGCCTGGGAGTAATCAACCCATACAAATCAAAACAAAAAGAACCATATTACGTAAAAAAAGAAAACATCAAGATAAGAATATAGACGGTGATGTCGTTATAGAAGAGAGAATAGACGATGATGTACAACAAATTACTAAACAAGATAAGCAACATGAGGTCAACATTGAAGAATATGATGGTGATGATTATGGTAATAGCAGGACAGATATTGAAAGAACCACTGTAGAATTACCTGATGAATATTTCGATATCCCAAAATTACCAACTCAAGTAATCATAGAGGAAATGATAGATGAAGAAATACAGAAACCACAGGAAAACATTCAAAAATCTAATGGAAATGTATTGATTGAAGAAGTTCCTGCGGATTTAAATGTTATAAAAACTGTGATAAAAAAAGATACTAAAGATGAAATAACTGAGATAACTACCATAGAAAAAGAGGGTGAAGAACCCATTACTAAATTTTCTGTAATTATTGGCGAATATACGCCTCAGGTAGAGTCACAACCTGTTAAAATCATCGACCTTCCTGAGGACACCGTTGCTGAAGAAGTGAAGACAGCAGATGGTAAGCTAAAGCAAAAGAAAATCACTAAACGTATTATTAAAACAAAGGTGGGTAGGACCTGTGATATTGAAACTAAAGAAATTACCACTGAACAATTAGACGACAAAACACCTGTTGTCTCAGTTCACACTACACAAGAATTAATTGACGACTCTATCACTCCACTCGACGAATTACACAAACCTGATAGGGCGCAAATCGTAGAAGAAACGCAAGATGAGGTGAAAGTGACCAAAGTACGTACGCAAACTGATGAAACCAAGAAAGTTAAGACAACAAAGCGCGTCATTACTAAGAAGCAAGGTCCGAAGCAAGAAGTTACCGAGATAAATCCTGTGGAAAAAGAAGATGAAGAGCCCATAACAACTGTCTCTGTCATAGACAAACACACGCCTAGGGAAGAATCACAAATCATTGAAATCGTCGAGCTTCCTGAGAAGACCATTGTTGAAAAAGTAGAGACATCAGATGGTAAGCCAAAACACAAGAAAATCACAAAGCGTATTATTAAAAAGAAGGTAGGTCCCAAAATCGAAACAACACAAATTACCACTGAACAAGAAGACGACAAAACCCCTGTTGTCTCCACACTACACAAGAAATAACTGACGACACTATCACTCCACTAGACGAATTACACAAACCGGATAGGGCACAAATCGTTGAAGAAACGCCAGAGGAGGTGAAAGTAACCGAAGTACGTACGCTAACTGGGGAAACCAAAAAAGTCAAAACTACAAAGCGCGTCAT
>FAPS01005371.1:6209-32519 GCA_900068365.1 Heliconius elevatus bari
GAAACCTATTCATTTTTCCTTCGAATCCTTCGATGATGCGAGATATGGCACCATAGAGCTAAAAAAATCATAAAAATATATAAAGAAGGTATAGGTACAGATAAGGTTATCCACCCATCCGTCTGTCTGATCCCATGACTCGCACTTGCCTGGTATTTTTCACAATCATTTTTTCAAAATTACGACTTAAAAATCTATTATTTGATTCAGTGTGGGTTTTTTTAACAGGATACAGTTCAACAAACAAACAGAAATACAATGGAGAGTAAATAGAAGCTTAGTTTGGTACACAATGCATTGTTTTTAAAGCTTGGCCGGAGCTTTTTATGTGAAAATAGCCGTTTCAATTTTTTTATTCGTGTTTTTTTCTGTGTATTATAAAAACATGCTCTTTAGTAAATCTTAAAATTCTATAAATATCGTACACAAATATATTGTTATTTGAAAATTCTTTTTGACCTTAAACGTGGTGGTTAGTTAGATTCCGACTCAGTGAATTGAATTATTTTAATTTCTCCAATCTAATAAAATACTGTGAAGACTGCGCCTCAATGCCGTCATATCTCTACTCTACGCGCAAAAACTTTGTGCCCCTTTTAAATAATACACCGGGGGGAGGACTATGAAATTTGGCAAAGTTATAGTATATATAGAGAAGGAGGGCAGAATATTGATATTCTTTTTAAAATAATGCATATATATTATATAAAATTAGTAAAATAAATGTAACATATACTACCATATTATGATTAACAAGTACACGCTTTTGTACAAAGTGCCATGTTGCTATGGCAACGCGTATTGTACGCATCGGCTCCTCTACTAGAAATAAATATTATGCAATACAATGCACTAGACACCTGTCGAATATCAACTATCTAAGAAACATCTGAAGAAAGACAAACGGCGTTTACACACAATCAGTTTGCAACGAGATCTCCTCAAAGGCTGAGTTCTCTACATATTCAAAGGAACATCCTATCATAATACTGGGATATATTCCATTTGATTTTCAAGTTCGACGAAATATTTATATTGGAAGGTAAGTTATAAGAGGCCGTTGTGGCGCAGTCTGACAGTGTGATTGTAAACGTTACGGTTACGGGTTCAATGCTTACTCGAAAGAATGGTTATATTTAAAAAAAAGTCTAGTTCTGGTACACACTGGACTAAGCGCGGCGTTAATCCACTCAACATGCAATGTCTTGAAATTGAGAGGATAGTGAATAACGAAATGTCTTAATACTAGGTTTCGTCTTCCTTCCCTACTATGTATGGGAAAACATGTAATGCTGCTAGTTCGTTCCCCCGAGTGGGAACCGAGTCCAAAACCATCACACTTAGTCGTGAGGTTTGTACCCCTGCGCCGTGACGGCTTACTTATAATATATTTTGGACAAACCAGTCGCAACTCAAGTCCAATCGAACATTGAAATTGACTGCACTCAACCACGGGACCTAAAGTTCACGTTTACGACGCCGCAAATTGTGCTTCTCAGGTTGGGAAAAGCTTCTCTAGAATTTCCCCTGCGCCCCACATACAGTATAGTGGGTAGGTTATGGCTACAATTTGTGTAAAGTGTTCCTATTTTAGTATTGATACTCGATTGTAAGCTCTTATAGCGCAGGTGGAATTTGAATTGGAATCGATGGTCGTGAGCTCGAATTTTACTAGCCATTCTTTCTGTTATATACCTACATGCTCGTATAGGTCAGTCATAGCTCAGGGGCAAAGGCGGGCGGCACAACGGTTGTGGGTTTGATTTCCACACGGGGGAGAACAGAGTGTCTTAAGACTAGGTTCCTATGTTCCCTCTGTCTACCCTGCTATAAGTGAGATACAGCGTGAAAATAAAAAATGTAACCTAGACAAGCAATGTTTTTCTATTTATGTTCAGCCTTCAACTGTCAACACAAATTTAGTATTCATAGCTACAGAGATATTTCCATGAAAAAATATACACCTGTTAAAACATAAATAATAAAGTTTGGCTTTAGTAGTAAATAAATAATAATCTAATTCGAAGTATTTACTTGTTTTATTTATTTTTTTGTTTTTCTTTTTTAGTTGGTTGGAATTGGAATGAATCTGTACTACATGTATAACTACGAATTTATGTAATAGTAAAATGATGATATCGATGTTGAAAAGAGCAACCCTTGTGTTTGTTTCCGTCTCTAATTAGCAGTAGGGGCTCCTAGCCGGCAGGTGGAAACTTGTTCGTTCAACGATTCAAAAGTGCTTATAAAAGTCTCATTTAATACAAAATATTTTGAGCCTGAATTTGAAATAGAACTATTCATATTAAAATGTCTTAAAGGTGAGGCTGCCGGGGCGCAGGGGCTGTAATCGCGATGGGTTCGATTCCTATTCGGGGGAATGAAAACCATTAATCATTTAATTTCTCCGCTCAGGTAACAACGCAAAGTGTGGCGTCGAGTTGCGCCACTCAACACGTAATGGCGGATAGTAACAAACTGAAGTGTTTTAATGGGAACGGAGAGTCTTAACACTAGGGTACCCTACCTCTGCCTATACTGCTACGTGCTCGATACGGTGTAAAGCTGAAAAAAATCATCAAAATATAGAATAGTTTATTTTGAAGAAACAAGGTTGAATATACTTATTGTTGTATTTGTGCATATAACAATGATTCCGGTTGTGGCGCATGGGTGTCGCCACTGGTTGCGGGTTTGATTCCCACTCGATTAAATGAAATATTTATTAACCACGCAACACGCAATGCCTCCAGAATTAGGCAGAAACTAAGCAACGTAGTGTCTTATTACAAGGTTCCCTCTGCCTAGCCTGCTGTGTACGGGCTACAGCGTGAAGCTGATTTTTTAAAATATATATTTATAATTATAAAAGTTAGGTTAATACTTTTTAATATAATATGTTTAAAAATATAAAATATTATCAAATCTACAATAAAAGAATTTAAGCACATTATAATGAAATATTTCATTGTTAGCTCATATATAATACAGTTTCAGTGAATCAGAACTAAATACTAAAAACATAACAATATACAATTGTATTATTCAAAAACCTTGTAAGTTTCTATACATTAACAAAACAAAAGAAAGTTTCCATTTCAACATAATATATTCCATAATATAATACGTGAGGCAGTCGCGTCGTCGTGCGGTGGAAAAGCGCCTGAAAGAAAATGGGTTGACTTTTGGCTCGATCCCTGTTCACGGTAAAGTAATATTTTCATTTCTCCGTTTGATAAGGTAAACCGCGGCGTTTAGTTCTGCGCCTCAACATGGCTACCTTTCTTGCTCTAAGCGGGACGCGATTAGTTACCACCACCACAACATTAACACCACACTTAACCTTGTTAATAAAGGGCGAGAAAATATTTAATATTTCAATCCTCAAGTGGGAATCGAACTCAGAACCTGTCGCGCTTACAGTCGCACGCTTGCTCCGTTGCGCCACGACTAGCCTCACATATATGTATATATAATTTTCATTCAAGTAAGATAATACAGTACCTAGTACCCTCTGCTATCATATGCTATTAGTGTTATGAAATTCCTCTTACATTCCAGCTCCCCGCGGGTATGCACACCCACGTGGTGTAAAATCCGTGTACTATGTGAGAAATTGACCGGAAAATTACATTTTTCGGTGTCTGAGAATTTTCTAATATCCACAATGGTGGTGACGTCTTAGCGAATGTCCATACAATATACGCTTTGAATGGTGTAGTGATTTATTTTAAATAATTTTATTAAATTTTATTAACCAAAAGATATATATTTAATAAAAGATACATTTTGTCAGGCCTATTACTTATAGCTTTGTCTACAATCTACCCAATGCATCGCTATTCGACAAAACCAATACAAATGCGGAATGATCAATCTTGATAGTATAAAACGCACTTGTGTCCGTGTATACAGCGCGGTCCACTAATCCATCTTGATCCTCGCGCGGAGCCGCTCAGATTTATTACTACGATAGATTAAACGTTGGTTATAACTTTCGTGCTATACTGCTATCTAAGGCACTACAGCCTACAAATATTTTTTGCTGCATTCTGCATATGGCAGGATTGACAGAGAGATCCTAGTGTTAAGACATTTGTTTTCCATGTTCCGTCATATTTTCGAGACGCTAAGTGTTTGGTGGAACTCAACGCCGCACTTTCTCGACGACGTCGCCTGCCCACAACCACTTCACTACACACACACAGGACAGGACACTCCGTTCTCCACTTTTTACAACAATTCGAAGCACTGCGTGTTAAGCAGTGAAACTCAACGCTGCATATCCTCTACTAGAGTGGAGAAACAAAAATAAATCAAAATGAATACTTATAAGTTTTAATATTTCATATGTTATTGGGTATCAGTTATTGAGCCCATTGTCGTTTCCTCGCTCTGGTAACGAGTCAAAGCGCGGCGATGAGTTCCAGTTTGAAAACAAAAACTCTAGACTTATCAGAACGGAGTGTCCTAACACTAAGTCTACCTACGCGGGATCTGTATCCCGCACATAGCGGTCCCGATCATAAAAGATGCAAGGCAAAAAACAATTAAACATAGTGCACAAGCACACTTCACTCATAAATTAAAATCATTTCACCGTAAATCATAAATTCCACATACCCCCTTAGGGAATATTTCCAAAACTTAAATAAGTTGACGGCATTTTTTTTGACATAGCGCTTTGAGTAATGGTTTGCTGGAGTTTGGTGCGGAATTTATGCCTTTGTTTAAGACATCAATCCTATTCCCATACTTCTAAATTTTTATGACGGTTTTTTTTTGTTATTGAAAAACAGCTGACGTGGCGTATCCATGAACCCCATGATGGATTTCCATTGTGAAGTTTATGAATCTTCTTAAAACTAGCTTTTACTTCCTGAGAAAATTGCGTTCAAACAAACAAATTGTAGGCTTTATAATATTAGTATAGAATAGAGAATATCAATAAAACAGATCATCCAAAAAAACTTTTGTTAGCGTCCTCCTAGAGCAAAAAGAGCATTAGTACCAATTATTGACGAAGAATTAACTATTCACTCCAGTTGGAGGTGAACGGGCGTGCAAATGACCTCACGAGGGCACGTCGAGTGGTCGTCAGCTGTCGATGAAGTATCAAACACAACCGTTGCAAGCAGTCAGAGGCTTAAGGAAATTTCAGATAACTAGTGTGTCTATTGTTCTATTAATTGAATATAAGATAGCAATCGTAGAGTATAAAATAAAGAAAAAAATTAAAATGCTTAGGAATATCATTGCGAAAACGTGATTTTTTAGCTTCACGCTTTATCTCGGGAATAGCTGGGTGGACAGAGCGAGTCGAGTGAGTGGCGGAGTTCAACCCTCGACACCAGAGTGAAGTGTGTGAAATAGTGAATGAAAATATACATTAAAATAAATATTTCCTTTCTTCGAGTGGGGATCGAACAACAACCAGTCGATTTTGCAGCACACTCTGTGCCCCTGCGACACGACTGGCCTCAATTATGTTAATTAACTAAAACAAGTTACAAATTATAAAAATTGGAATATTATTAACGTATAAGATAGAAATAGTTGGCACTTTAAGGTAAGCCTGGCCAGTAGGCAGATTCGGAGTGACTGCTCGAGCTGACAGGGATTATGAGTTGCCGTCGGCGCAAAAAGGCTTAACTTACAAAATGTTTATTTTGTTCCTAGAAATTTTTTACATATTTTCTTTTGCTTCATACATCTCAAGCGTGAGCTATTTAAATAGATGTCTCGTTTCTACGCCTGGCATTAAAACCGCACGCCCCGTTAAAAAGAGACATTGCATACTATCTCACAGAATACAACGCCACTTTTGTGAATAAAAAATCCATAATGAGTTTTTAATTTCAGTTTAGTTCTTAATTTATGGCGTTCCGAACGTGACATGTGTATTATTTAAAATAAAAAAAAAAACGAAGTCAAAATACCTAGATAGATAGGAAATAGAGAGTTACGTGCTTAATTTTTTTAACGTCAAGTAACTACCACTTACTACTAGTTCATTAAAGTTACTGTAACAGACCTGAGAAGAACCGATGCAAGAAACTCAGCAAGATTTTTTATATAAAAACAGATTATCGCAGCACTATGTAAGAATATGATATCCACTCCGAAATAACCACGCAAATATACTTTATAAATATATTTATATTTATTTTTTAATTTAAAATTTCGAGGCCATCTTGGTGAGTAGCACAGCGTGTGAGACAATCACATGCGACGGTTTTGAATTCGATTTTCAGGGAAATGAATTACTCAAATATTTTCATTTCCTCTTGTGGTAACGAAATAAAGCGCGTCGTTCAGTTCCGCCACTCCGAAAATTCGGCAAGAAGTGGGTACGGTACGGGTACGGAGTGTCTTAATTCTAGGCCTGCACTGCTTTATGCGGGAAACTGCGTGAAGCTAAAATAAAAAAAATGTTTTAATATCCTAGTTATACCACTTCATGTAGTAGCATTATATTTGAGAAGAGAGCCGTGCCGCTTAAGTCGCTCTCGAGACGCCACTACACGTCGGCTCTGCCCACTGGAACGAAAACGTATTGGAAAATATTTTACTCTACATAATAAAATTAATGAATAATATTATAATATTTAAAAATGTATGTAGAAATACGAATATTACAGATTATTGGTCATTTATATTGTTTTATATTTTCAGTTCCTAGGTCTAGTTGGTCTGACAAAAGCATTTTACTATAAATTCTGACTAACTATAAACGCGTCGATTGAGCGTTCGATACCGGTAGTTCAGCGCCTCCAAAATTCGGTGGAACGTGGGGAACGGAAGTGTCTGAATGGAAACGAAGTGTCTTAACACCAGGTTCCTTCTACCTATCCTGCTATGTGCAGAATGCAGCGAGACGCTAAGAAAAATTATGCTTTTAGTATCTTTTCAGTATTAAATTTGTGTGTATATGTTCACTAAATACGATTTTTCATACAAAGCTAACCTCATAGTGAGGTTATAATATTACATTTAAAAAGCTCGCTCGGTGCAATCTTCCACACGGAATAACCTATATATATGGTAATATTATTTTTGTTGTTTCTAAATACAATTTAAAACCAACGTTATAGATATACCTACATAAAAGACATTTTCTGTAAGAAAAATAATAATAAGAGGCACAGCATGTGACTGTAAATGCAACGAGTTCACAAGTTCGATTCCCACTCGCGGGATTCATTATATTTGTTTCCTCTAACGTGTAACTAGAGACAACGCGGACTTGTCAAGCGACGAGTGTTCAACTCTAGGCACCTCTGCACTGCGGGATACAGCGTGAAACTAAAAATATATAATAGAATCAAAACATTTTATTTAATTAATATTTAATTCACGTTATTTTGCTCTCTCAGAATTTTAGTCTGTAGGAAATTTACAAATTACCGCTACCCAAACATTATCATAATTGCTTAGAATTATCGTATGGGAAAATAGAATGCTAACAACATAAATAAGTTGCAAGATAAGAACGTATGGGCTTGTGATCAAAGTGCTTGGGCGGTTTCCATAGAGTGCGGATTCAAATCATAATAAAAAAATAACACTTTAAAAGTGTTAAAACTAAGTAATATTCGCATATGCAGGTATTTTTCTCTTTAATATATGCGCTGGCCGAGCGCCAGCCAGTTGTTATAAATCCTACTGTAATTAGTTCAGAAAGGACATAATAGCCGGGATCAGCTGCTGGTGATGTGACGACGACGTACGGCGTAAACTCATCATGCAAAATGAAATCTTGTAAAATTATATTGGACTTATTTAGGCTATTCACGTTGCTTGTGGGGTTGAACTAATGATATGCCGAATATTACCTTACCGAAACTGAACTTAGTGTTAAGACACTCTGGCAACGACTGTAGTCCGGTACTTTAGATTATTTGTTATGATTTTGGGTTTGAATCATCATTACAAATCATGATATCAATATTATAAACGTTTACGCTTTTTATACCAGTGTTAAAACACTTCGTTAACTATTCTTGAGACATTCCATATAAAATGGAAGCGGAAATCAACCCCGCGCTTCACTCGCTTTATTTTATTGTTATATTAGCCAAATTATACACTAACCTACGTGCTCGTGAAGTACATTGTAAAGGTGAAGCAAGGAACTCAACGCCGCGCATTGTTTAGTTACCGGAGCAAGCATATGAAAATAATGCATTCCCCCAGGCGACTTCCCCCTAATGGAACCCATACCCGTCGCATCTACATCCAGTCGCTGAGCCTCTGCATCACGACCCTAAAAAGAAGAGAATATAATTACATAATCGCTTAAACAGATATCCACATCAAATATCGACATTTAACGAGCACACTATCTACGGTTAGCAAAGTCTAAGCGTTTAAATCTTTTGAGCAAGCTAACGAGACAGTGACGCGCCACAACTCAGTGCCGTTTGTACTCACTTGTCGGGTATTTCAGGAAATTCAGGGATTTCCGGATTAAAACGTAGCATACCTAAGTAAAGAGTTCCGGAACTATTGCGATATAAAAGCTTTTGAAAGCTTCTTTTCAATTTTGTGTCAAGGTGGAACGTTTGATTGTACTGTGTTCGGTCAAAGGTTGGTTTGTTAAATGTAGGTTGTTGTGGATTTAATTTTTGTTAGAAGCACAATGTCAGTATTATAATATACTAACATCGCGCTTCAAGCAAATATAATTTTGTATTATGCCGCCAGAATTCGGAGGAAAGGCAGAATGGAGGTGACTTAATGGAAACGGATTGTGGAGAAATTGCTGAGAGGACTTAGTATCAAAATATTCCGTTTTCACACACGATATAATCACTCCCCCGAGTGGAGATCGAATCCACAACCACGTGTATAGTCAGCCGATATGCCGCTGCGCCACAACAGCCTCAATTTATCTATAAAATATAAAGAAATTTCAGAATTTTATTATTTATCTAGACACAAGCAATGATTTCTCGCGACCAGTAAGCATTTATCGCATCGCATAGAAGTCGAGTGACCCGTAACAGCGCGCTATAGAAGACTCGCCGCGACCGCGACGACTTTATCTCAGTACTGTGCATTTGAAAACTCTCCGTCTTTCACAAATGTGAGAGGAACAGAATAGAACGGGAGTTTTATTCTTTTAAATATATTTTTGGTTTGATCATTTTATTTGCTTAGTTTTGTTTTTAGTATTTATTTTAATAAATAATAGGTAGTCGTTTATAGGATCACAAGCTCACTGGCTTGACTACCGCCCGTGTAAACGCAACGGTTGTGGATTCAATTCCCACTCGAAGGAACTAAATATTTAATAATTTAGTAGATGGTAGCTGCCAAATTTCATAATTCTAGGTCATTTCCCAAACCCTATTAATTTAGATTTCGATTATAGTGTACGATACGCGTTTTTAGCGATATAAGCGGCCATAACTTTTTTAAAGTAAATGAAGATATACAATTTTTTCAGAAATTCATGGTTTATAGGTCTATGTATATGGTTTGAATTTCAACTCCATACCTCCAAGCGTTCCTGAGACAAAGGCTCTTGACAGTTCGACGGACGGACAACAAAGTGTTGTAAAGCTTCCTTTTTTCGTCAAAAGGTACGGAACCCTAAAAATATACATTTGTTCAATTTTTATGTTGAAGTGAATGGTATATACAACGTGGAAATGTTTATTAAAAACAATGTA
The DNA here is from genome assembly GCA_900068365.1 of Heliconius elevatus bari. Taxonomy (NCBI): domain Eukaryota; kingdom Metazoa; phylum Arthropoda; class Insecta; order Lepidoptera; family Nymphalidae; genus Heliconius; species Heliconius elevatus. The sequence goes on from FAPS01005371.1 coordinate 15,887, forward strand.
AACTTTTGCCCATTGTATATTGGGTTACAATTTTTATATATTTTGGCTTACCAATTTTAAATAAAAGTTTACCACTTGGCAAAAAAAATATTCAAAAATGTTAAAAAAATTATTAGTTGAGTCACAGACATCAACCAACCGCGCTTCCAATATATATAAGTCTATAAAAATATAAAATGTCACAACCGAAAAAACAATTACTTAAAATATTAGTTATTAGAACATTTCCCACAAACATATATGACCACAGAGCAATAGAAAAGATAATTTGGTCCACAATAAAGTTGTTGGAGCGCCATGCTTAAAGCTCCGCGTACATATATCACGCTGTATTGCTAGAGGCGCCATGTGTAGACTAGTGCTTTATGCTACGTTCACTTTACAAAGGAAACTGAATTTTATCTATTTTATGTAAAATGTTGGCAGTGTTCAGTACTGCGGATGTAACGAATTCGATTATCTTGTAGGAATATTTTTAATTTTGTGAGATTTCTCTTTTATCATCAATGTTTATATGTTTTCTTATAGGTGAAGGCTGTATTTCTACGGGATATCTATTTTACATGTATTCTATACTATTGTGTAGGTGCGGTCAGATTCTTTCAAAAGAACACGCTCGTCTACACCACGTGCTACAATAGTATGTTCTTTGATCTACTCTGAGCTAATATATAAACGTAAACAGCAGTGCTTTGATGTAGTTATCTCTAAAAGGTTCCATTGTTCAAGTCTTGGCCCCATCATCAGGTGTGCTGGGTGATACCAAGTTATTGTATTATCCTCTAAGCCCCGAATAACTACCACGTTTCAAGATGATGAACCATGACAAGTCAACCTACTAAAGAGAAAGAAGTGACCCAAAAAATATATAAAAATAAAAATAGCAAAAAAAAATATATATTTAAAGAATATTTTCTAAGCTAGGGCGCTCTAACCCAGTTGTAGATGACCGCATCAAAGGATCATTTACAAGAGTTTCACTAACAAGTTGTGTGATTACCCCAAAATAGACACACGTGTGGTTTTTTGGTTAAGCAAAAATGTGAGGACAATGTTTGAATTAGCTATTTTTTTTAATTTCACGTTTGTCTTGCATATAACAAAGTAGACAGAGGGCGCCTTTTATCAAACACTCCGTTCTTAACTTTTCACCTAATTTTCGAGACATTTCGTGTAAAGAGGCGGAACTCGACGCTGCTTTTTGTCTTATTACCAGAGCAAGGAAATAAAAATATCAAATAAATTCATTCCCTCGAGAATAGAATTAACAACAGTCTACGGTACCAACTTTTAAGTGTCAGAACCCATTACCATCAGTTTAAATTGTTATTACTGAGCAGAAAGCCATCAAAGTATAAAATGATCGAATCAATTTATGAGCTATTATTTAACGAAAATACATACATGTATTGTCACACGTCTCTTAAACGTAGCAGATAACGGTTATTGCTCTACCAACATAAATTTTGCCCTTTTTATTGAAAACATTGAAAAGATATTTTTAAAGGTTTTCTTATAACTGAGATTAGGAGACCTTTTTATGGTGTTGACATTACACTTTGTTATGACTTTGCCTTGAGACCATCATAGCGCAGCGGCATAGCGTCTGACTGTAAACGCGTTGATTATGGGTTCGATTTTCACTCGGGAAAATAAATTATTTTGATTTTTTCGCTCAGCTAATACAAAGTTAAGTTTAATCCTTCAATCGTTTATTTTCTTTTCCTAACTAGCACACGATTGAACAATATAAGAATTGAAGTATTACAAAAATAATTACGCAAAAATTAATAGTATTGGAAAAATATTTTGTCGTAGGTTTTTTACATTAATCTTGATCCCAACGAAATTTCGGGATGAAAAGTAGCCTATATGTTTACGCCACAACTCCCTCTAACTTTTAGCCCAGACAAACATACAGGTAGACAGATATACAAAAAATTCAAAATGATTTGCTAGCAAGACATGGTATTGTGGGAATAACTATTCTATAGTAACTGTTATTTTGAAATAGCAGACAGACTCTCCAATTTTATATATATGTATAGATTACAGGGGTAGAAGCGAGCAAGAGGAGATGCCCCCTAGTAATGCTAAAAATTTAATGCTAAATATGCACACAAGATTTTAAAATATAATTAAAATATAATAAAGAAACGAAGACATAAAAAATATGCTTTGAGCGTTAAAGATACAAAGACGCATATAATATTTTAACCCTAAATCCATAAAATATTTTAACCCTAAATCTTCTAAAAAAAATTTAAAAAAATCACTTAAATTACTCTATACTTACTTATGTACGACAAGAGGCACAAGCTGTATAACGTTCTCTAAAAGTAAAACGAAGCGTTTTCTGAATCTGAAAGCTCCCAAATTAAAGCTTTTTTACAAACACTAAAAAATGTATAAAATTGTAAAAAAAACAACATTTTCTCTCACCTCTACGGGGAACCGTGTCAATGAATACTGGAATTAGGGCACCTAGAGACCTAGAACTCGATTTTTTTTAATGATTAATGAAATATAAAAGTAAACTTAACTGGTTAAATTACAGTAAAAAATGTGTAACTTTTCTTTGTATGACCGTCAGAGATTTTATTTTACATCAAAAAATATATTATATTAAATTTATAAAATAATATTATATAAATAGATGTCGTCGTGACGTCCGGGTGGGGGAGGGGTCAATATAAGATTCATGAAAATATTACCTTTCATTATTGGAAAATAAGAAAAAATAATTTGATTTAATTAATACTAGGGTCTCTCCCATAGAAGTCTAATATATTAGAATTTATCTTCAAATGGGCATCAAACTCATTGCCATCATCCACATACACTGTATTTCTGCGCCACAGTGGGCAAATTACATGTAATTTAAAATTTGTTCACAAAAACTAATTCAATTTGAACTTTGACCCACTAACGCCGCTCTCTTCCGGTTTCGAGTCGACGATGTCATTAGCTTATAGTAATTAACAGAACGGCACTATGGAGCCATGAAATATATAATAGCTTTGTTTTAAATGTAAAGAGGAATAATTCGTCACTATATGTCTAAATATTTACAAATTAACTATATTAATTACTTAGCTTCACGCTTCATCCATATAAATGAAACTTGTTATTTATAATTTTACAAATTTTGTAAGCATAAAATATTTTTTTTATTCTAAAATTCGAGATAACAGTAAGTATGTAATTCGCTTCTCACTCAATCCCGCACACCCTCTGTTCCCAAACAAGTACCACCCAATTTTCTTCATTGCGTGTTAAGGGGCGAAACTCAACACCGCACTCTCTCTTTTTATCAGAACAAAGAAATGAAAATAATAATTTATTTGATAAGTAAATTTAATGTCATATAAATATAAATTACATACATTTTCAATAAACACACAGCCGGACGACTTTTTAAAATAAAAAAATAGACATTAATACAAACGAAATTTAAAATGGAATATTTTATAAAATTCATTCTAAAATTCGTGTCCGCTGTTTCTATGGGCAGAACGTGAAACGTATTTCATATCCCGGGAGTCCAGTAAGCTGAATACGTTCAAAACTACATCACACTACCAGGAGTGGTACAGCGCGACGATGTCTGACTCGACTTGATAATTGTGGGTTCGATTCAACGCTCCGGGGGATGATTATGTAAAAAAATGTCGGTCTTGTTAGAAAGATATTCCTAAATATCGATGGAGTAGCCCCTGGTCATGCTCACATGAATATCACATGAATTTAAAAATATATTACAAATTTCTGCATTTAAGCGCTCCATTATAGCTATCCACCATTGGCTCTGTACTTAGTGTTATCATAGGTGAGTTCAAACCCTGACTCGCACTTGGTCATCTCCGCCCACAGCCTTGTTTGAGATCTGGAACCACTTCTACATTCATCTTTCACCTATATTACAACAAAAATAATATTTATTTTAAAACATTTTTTGACATAATACATTAATTGGCTTCAAGTATTATCACCGAAATATCCCATAAATATCTATACGTAATATCCCATACAGAGAATCAGAACTTGCAACCATTATTTTTATAGACAATTATTGCAAGATATATTCCAGTTCTACCAGTCTTTGATCATATTGCATAATATGTACTATATGTCTACTATCTACATATATATATATATATATATGTAGGTACAAATGTGTCAAACGATCCACCACAAGCACCCAAGAGGCCTGCACGTGTGCCTGCCTGCCATATTAAATTCACAATAGACGTTGCGTTCTTGTACTCAAATTATTACTGTTCAATGCTTGTGTATATTATTATTGCAACGTTGTATAGGCCTCTTACATACCTATACGGGTATATAGTGACTAACATCCCGCGCATCACTGAAGGAATTAGTGTTCGCTAATAGAAAATTATAAGCTAAGAAAGGAAGTAAAAAAATATTTTCATTAAAAACCAAAATCAGGTAAAGTTTTACTAGAATTTGATTTATGGTTAAGCTGTTGTATACAAATTATGCCTTATGTATTTTGATCAATCGGTTAAATAAACGTGGGGACGTTTATTGTTCTCCCGAACCTTGTGCGAATATGTGGGTTGACTCTGTACCAGTAAACTAGTGTACCAACTGACGTCATAGCAGAGTAAGCTGGTATCCAACGTTTTCGTAACAAAATTACGCGAAATTTTAACGCTTAAATAAATATTTCATTTCCTCGAGTAGAAATCGAATACACCACCAGTCCAGTTATGACACTTAACGATTGAATAAAAATATAGTATGTCTATAAAGTGTATTGGAATACATACATATGTATAAAAGTACATAATACATACAATCCGTCACATATTAAGTGAATTATTAATAATGATAATTAACCATTCTAACCGTAACATAATAATTATACCAACTCTGAATATTTAATAGTAACTAACTAGCAACTGCAACTACTCTGATACCATGACTCATGTGAGACATTACGAAATTAGGTTAACAGCTATTTAACAGGCCTTAAGAAGCACACAAATTATCCTCGATTACCTAAACGATTTACAAATTCATGGTAGTTTAGAACGGTATATGGGTTCATATCCTGCAATTTGTATTTAATAATTTTGGGTTATATTTGGGATAAAATTGGAATTTCATTCGCCTTGACGGAATTTCATACGTATGAGTAACTGAGGTGGAACAGCGTTGGACTGTAACGCAATGGTTGAACCTGATTTCATTTTCCACTTGGGAGAATGATTAATCTTAAAAGTAAGTGTCTTAATGGGAACGAAGTATCTTCGTAACTAGGTTCCACACTTCTTTTGCCTACGCTGCTATAGCGTGAAGCTAAAATAATTCACTCTTGCGCTTTGGTAGACAACATGTGGCGTTGAGTTCCGCCGCTCAACACGCAATGTCTCTCTTGACGTTTTCTCTGCGTGTTCTGCTAAAATAATATTACGGAAACATTGAAAACTAAGATTTGATAGTGTAATATCAAGCCTTTGTTTTCATTTGATATTAGGTTTGTCTGTCTGTATATCTCATATATATATATATAAATATATGAAATATTCTGTGCTGTTCAAACAAAAACGATGCATAAACACTCGTATCTTTTGATTGCGTTGACTTAGAAGCTTATTAAATATTTGTTATAAATTTCAGCTTGATACTTCCACATAGTCTAGAGATAAATAGTCTTGACATATGACACAGCAATGCAATCCTATCAAACAGTCGTTTTTTTTTCTTCTAAAGTCTGGAACTCTAAAAAGGGCCAATATAATTCTAAACATGATTTTACCCAAATAATTTTTGCAACCATGTGTTGAAGGCATCCAGTTCCAAGACAATACGTACGATTACATTAAAATACTTTACGTGTACTTTCTTTAGATAAATTGACAGAGTGACATCTGTCAAAAGAGCCCAAATTGTTTCGCTCATGAAAATGAATGTCAGAAGTGTGATTCGAGGATTTTCATGTGAGAACAGATTTACCTAAAGACTAAACGTGATTACAATCTATTATGTTGTTTGTTAGTTTTCTAGTGTTAAAACACTCCGTGGCCCACTTTTCGAGACATTGCGTGTAGAGTAACGAAGCTCTTTGCCGCGCCTTTTCTCAGAGTGGGGAATAGATAATAACTTAAATATAATCATTTTAATGAGTGGTAATCTAACCTACAACCACCGTGTTGATAGTCAGATGCAGTCTCACTGCGCCACGGCAACCAACAAAGAAATATTTATATTTTTTTGCCAGAGGGAACCTGGGGATCTAGTGTTAAGACGCTCTGTTTCATTAAGATACCTCCTATCCCCACTTTCTGCTGAGTTCTTGAGCTACGGTCTCAATACATACATATATATGTATAATGCAATATAAACTCACTAAGAACTTCTAGTATTGGCCGAATACCAATAATTCGGGTTATGATAAGTTATCAACGAATCCGTTCGTAAACTTTGAGCACTGTTGATAACTTGATGGCGCTGGGATTACATATCGCCGTCTCGGAAGAAAAAAATGATTATATTATTGTAATTATATCGATAACATCGTAGCGTACAAAGTGTGGCGTTGAGTTACGCCACTGGACATACTATATGTTGCCTTGAGATTAGGTTCTGTTTGGCTAACGAACTATATATACCTTTGCAGAATATTTTTTTTGTCTAATAATTATGGTCTTAGATATATTAATTTCTTTAGTACAGTAAAGCAAAAATCAAGTAAATAAAAAAGTGTCCATCTCTCAAAACGATGAAACAAAACTTCTATATATAATTAATTTTAATATAAGGAATTATATCTACTCAAAATAATACTATTGATTACAATATTACTACTTAAAATTAAATCAGCTTCACGGCGTGTTGAGTGTCTTAATAGTAGGTTCCCTTTACCCGGCTATACGCGGGATACAGCGTGAAGCTGTAAAAAATATATTAAGCCGACGCCATGTGACACCACCACTAAACTAACACTCAAATAGGGCTGTACGTGTTGACTCGGTTGACCAGTTCTGATTAATCGCATTCATGTATTAACGATTTATTCTTATTTACTTTACCAATAATCTTTTGGTTTTGTCTCTTTGTATATCTATTTGTATGTTTTCTATACAATGTAGAAGAAATTTTACCTATAAAATCTGATAATATACATTAAAAATTATAAACTTGTGAAGCTGCTTCTTTGTAGTATTGCCAATGCATTTATTATAGTTCCCGGTATGCACATGGTAGGATACCTACCTATAGAGTAACTGCGAACATATTAAGACATTCGAAATATTGAGGCATTGCGTGTTGAGTTAATACACAACGATAGTACAACTATACAAATATGTACTATCTTTGTGTATTAACTTTTTAGAAGAAACTTAAAATGTTCTGATTTTCAATAGAAAACTGACGACTCGGGAGCGACAGCTGAATGCAATATACTAAAATATATTTAAATTTTGACTTTTCCTACAATAGTTGTATTGTAGATTCAGAACAAGAAAATAATTAAAGATTTTGAAGCAGTCATCTATGAGAAGTTGAGGGTATCTTGAAGGAGCGGCAGTGTCGACTGTATAATCCCTCTGGTAACAAAAAAAGCGCGGCGTTAGTTTCCGCCACTGAAGATCACAGCGGCACAGCGTCTGACGAATATACGCTATGCTTATAGGTACGATTCCCTCTCGGGTGAATAGGTTATTTTAGATTTCTAGTAGTTAGAAAATTAAAGTAACTCATTCCCCAAAAATCAACACTTAGAGTCACAACAAAGCGGGGTGTTAGGTTCCGCCGCGCTTTGTTCCTGAGCTATACGATAGCATACGAGTAGGTACTAACTAGACAAAAAAAAAACAAATGCAAGCAAAGATAAATAATTAAAAACTGTCGCGTTAAATCACATCGGTTCATAATTAAATTTTAAATCGTTTTCATTGACGCGGCTTACTCTACACTTTCTTTTACTTTGATATATGAGTGCCGGGACTGCCGCGTCGCATGGGAAACGAATGGGGAGTTTTATTTACACGCGGTTATAATTAGAACCGAATTTAGGGAGATTTTGAGATTTAAGTCGTTTGGTTAGTTAGGGTAAGTAGTTTAATTTCTAAAAAAGCAACGACTACACTCTTATTAAATTTCTTAATTGGTAAGACAAAAGGCGGCGCTAAGCTCCGAAACTCAACACGACACAATGCCTTGAAAATTTGGCAAAAAAGTGGTTTTTTTTTCAACAAACTCAACGTGATAGTACTGCCACGTGACTACTATCTCTAATTTACTTTCACTCAACACACTTGATAATGTGCATAACATACATTGTTTCTTCGTATCTAAGTGGAAGAACGCCAAAAAGTCCAATAGTTATAAAAACTACGCTTTACTTTCCGACCGCATCGAATAACGAAACTTAACGCCGCTCTGTGTCTTACCAACCTGTCATTTCCCCAAATGTCACTACGCCACGACGACGTCGTAAAAAAATTAACTTTTAAACTCATTTATACACTACTATACAGGCAATATATCATATTAAGTAGTTAGCGTCGTTGGTTATAGATTTATGACTATTAAATTAAATGTTAACAAAAGTTCGGTCATACTCTAAGATAAATCTGTTGTTAATAGATAAGCTTCTAATTATATTGATTTATGTGTGTATGTACGTAAATACATTAATTTGATTATTATTTGTATATAGTTTAGAGGCTATCGTGGCGCAGTGGCACAATATCTGACTGCAAAGGCGTAAGTAGTCAGTTCAGTTTCCCTTCGAAGAAATGAATTATTGTAATTTCCTCTCTCTGGTAACAAGATAAAGCGCAGCGTTAACTTACACTAATTAGCATGCAGTGTCTCGAAAATTGAGCGGATTGTGGGAAACGAACTGTGTTAACATTAGATTACGTCTGCCCTGGAAAACAAAAACGTAATGCTTCTTCTTTTCTTTGAGCAGGAATTGAAGGCACGTAGCAGGATAGGCAGAGGGAACATGGGGACCTAAGACACTCCGTCTCCATTGCGACACTTCCGTTCCCCACTTTCCATCGAAGCTTTCTCAAGCAATTGCGGACGAGTTCCGAAACTGAACGCTTGGCTTCGTTTACAGAATTCCGTTCAATATTAAACTAGTCCCTAAAAACATAGTCTAACACGCACATCGCACAATAACACTAGGGCGGTCATTTACAGAGTGTTCACACATTTATTATAGGGTGTGGCGATCAGGAATGGCGATGTATTTAATATTTCATCAAAGGAACCGTTATGGTAAAGAGAATATTCTACTAAACCCCTTATTAAAGAGTAGCTAAATGCGTGCCCTGATATGTTGCTAAATATAAGAAATTAATTAGACGCTATGGGGTAGGTAGTATCTAACAAGTAGGTTGTGTTTCGGAACTCGACGCCACGCTTTGTCATGTCGCTAGAGCCAGAAAACAAAAATAATTCTATACTCTAAGTAGGAATCGAACTCCTAAATATTCCTCAAACCGACTAAATTCTAAAACAATTGAGTATAAAAATAAAAAATGATTTAAATCTTTATTATACTAACCCAAATACTTACTGCAATCTATTTGCAAAACTTTGCAACATCCGTCTTGTAACTTCTGAGATAGACGAGCGTTGGATTTTGATGGATTGATTTATATTAAGCATTACTGTTGCCTGTTACTTTCTACGATTAGCTTAACATTTTTTAAGTTTTTTGCTGTATCCCTCATATAGCAGGATAGGCAGAGAGAACCTAGTGTCAAACTACTCCGTTCTCTACGCTTGCTTTCCAATTTTTGATATATCGCCTGTAGATTAGATGGGGAAAATATTTATGGGTCTGGAAATCCAGAGTCTCTAAAATAGAAAATATTTTTTTTAGTTTCCCGCTGCATCCCCCATATGGCAGAGTAAGCAGGGGGAGACTAGTCATCGCCAAATATTCAACACATCGTGTAGTGAGTTCAATCTCCCGAGTGGGAATCGAATCAGTAATCGTCCCGTATACAGTAAGACGTTACGCCGTTGCCCTACGACAGTCCCTATAAAAAATATAAGAACAGAAATCATTCACCAGATTTCTTTCATAACATTACTAACAAAACTAAAGTAAAAATTAAATTTACATATTCAAGAAAGCAAAGTACGTCTACTACTTCTACATACTACATCGAAATACAAGTTATAACAAGACAACTTGTAGCGAAGTAGAGAACAAATTAAATAAAAAAAAGAAACTCGTATTGAATTTTTCTTTTGAATGTGAGAGTACGAAAAAACATATCATTAACTTCCACGTTTAGTTAACATTAGCTCTGGGCGCAGTGCGGTGGTCTGTAGTCATGGCAATGGTCTTACTTACTGAGAATGTCGATACTTCTTTTCATACGGCAGGGTAGGCAAAAGGAATGTAGTTTTAAGACATTTCTTTCTCACAGTATTCGCTTCGCCTTGTTAGCGAGAAGAGGACCCACGACAGTACAGGCACAGTCAGACGCTGTGCCGTGCCGTGCGCCATGCCAGCCTCTATGTGGACATTGATAATTCGATATTGGTTTATATAGTTATTTTTACTTAGAATATTGATATTAATATTTTTAAGTATATCCTAGTAAGTGTAATATATTTTCTAAATGGGCTGTATACAGAGGAAGAAAGTGATACTTTTTTTTAGAAAACGTATAAAAAATTAATGTAAAGGGAAATAAGTTATAGATATGTTCTCTAAACAAAATATTTTACTTTCCTAAATGTTAACATTTGCGATAAATATATATAAATCTCCACACTATCGACATCGATATTAAAGCACAAAGACACCACTTAAACAATTTTCTTCCCGATCGTGTTCAATCCTGATGCACCGCGGCCGGGCCCGGGGGGACGCCGCGCCGGCGAATTTAGATTCGAACTTGCTTGCTTTATTCTCTATGGGAGCAAAGAACTTTTTGAGTTAGTTCGCTATATATACTCGTATATACCGACATACTCGTACATATACGTCTATTGTGTTCTATGCTATACTAGCGATCCGAACGCTGCTTCTTATTTTTATACTTATTTTATTATAATAGAATTTTATATTATTGCCAAATTATACTTAATCTTTACATAAATGATTGCGTATGTGTTATTCCGATGTAGAAGCTATATTACTGTAAAGTCTCATCTAAATCTGTTGAGTACTTTTTGGATGTTTGCTCCACAAACATCCACACACACTTCACATTTCATATGTATAATATATATAGATAAATACAGATAAACGACGATAGCTTCATTACATGGTCTGTTAAAAATGTAAAACATGTAAATTAGAATGTTCCTAGAAAAAAATATATAATTATATTCTATTAGAACTTATTTATCTCCAATTCATTCGATGTTTCTAAAATTGAGCAAGGTTGAAAAATATTCTGAAAACAAAAACTAAAAAAGTACAGACCAACTAACTGACTAGATTGTAGTTATTCACTATAGAAAAACTATAAGAAAAAAAAGCTAAGCACGTTCTAAGATACCTCGTGCGATGTACCGTGAAATGGAATCTAAACTCCTTTTGTCTATCTGTAGGTATTTACTAGTAGGATATTTCCAAAACAACCAGTTTATATTGAAATGTGATGCATTTTGCCTAATTTTTCTAAATTTCATGATGTCCCTCTATTCTATACTTTCCTTTTGAAAATAATGATGCTCATTCACACGGGCGAAAAATAAACAAACAAAATCAATATTTGTTTTTTAGCTTTAAGCTGTATTACGCACACAGCATGGTAGGAAGGAGGAACCCGGGAACCTACTTTTAAGAAATTCGAAACACAAAAGAACTATAATAAAATACCCTCATTGATATTTGAACAGACCTACAATTAGACATTGAATAAAAAAATGACGAGAATATAATAGTTTCTTTGTTCATACAAGTGAATCTCAGGGTAGTTGGTATTTATACACTGTAATAAGTTATTAAGCGTGTGGCTTCAAGCTACGAGAAATGAACAGTTTATTTCCCGTGTTTCGTTTCTAACTTACAATACTGTGGAAGTGCCATTCCGCCTCTCAAACTTGTGCTAATAAGTTAGCTAATAATGAGGTTGTCGTGCACCGGTGGCACAGTGTGTGACTGTAAGCGGGTAGGTTGTGGGTTCGATTGCTTTTCGGAGGAATGATTATACGTAAATTGTTTCCATGCCAAGTTTCGCCACTGTGCGTACAGTACGTGAGCAAATACCTCAAAAGCTCAAAGTGGGGAATGGAGTGTCTTAACATTAAGTTTTCTCTGTCCTCACTGTGCGGGTATCCTTATGCCACTTCCATATTTCCCAATCCAAGGTACATTGGTCATATTCTGCATCTGAGCTGTGATTACTTCACAAATGGTATAAAGTTGCAATGTGACATTAGCCGCGTGTTTCATTTTACACGAATTAATGATAGTCATGAGTGTTCTTCGTATTGCTGCCAGCTTGTATTTGTGTCAGAAATTATAAGTTTATTTTGTTGGATATTTTTAATATTATACAATTGAGGCCTGGCCTCTGGCTGTAAGCGTGAGGGGTTGTGGGTTTGAGTCCTCCTTTGGGCAATCAAATGTTTTTATTTCCTCGCTACGGTAACGAGATAAAGTGTTACGTTAAGTTCAGCTACTCAACTCTTAATGTCCCCAATATTTCTTCAAAACGTTATTTCGCGGAAAATAGAGAACAGTGTCTTAACACTCGGTTATCTCTGCCTACGCTGCGAGATACAGCTCGAAGCTAAAGAGTTTTTTACTAATTTTAGATCATAAATGATTTTACAACTAAGTATTTTATTACACATTCTAAACAATGCGCCCAGTCAGAGTTACGAGCGCAGGTGCAGCAGAATCAAAACTATTAACATGATATAATATATCCTAGAGCCTTCGTCGATAGATGGATTGTTCAACAATAATCTCTTTATTCTATTTTATAATTTATTAAAAGAAAAAGCGCACAAAAACTCAGTCAAAATGTACAGAAGCGACGTCACTAACATATGATATCTACAGAATACTTGGCAATACTAACTAATTTGTCACTACTTTACAAGGATACCTAAAATCGAAACTAAAATACAAGCACTAAAGTTCAAAACAGCATAACTCTAGGTGACCTATATTGCTATCCTTGCCATAAATACAGCTCTTTAGGCGTTTGAAACCTAGGTCTTTACAAACTGCAGATATGTATGTACATATTTCATTTCTACATTAGTTTCGTTGTAACGAATCTTTTTTTCTTTTTTTTTAAACTATAACGGTACTACCCGTGGTATATATTTTTTTACAATCAACGTAAAAAGTTTTGTATTTTGATGCCCTATTCGAATAATATCGATAATTTTTTTATTGCTATTTTTGGTTTGGCAAAAAATTACAAATATACAAGATTCGGGCGAAAAACAACAGTTCTTTGCAGCGTCCTTTTTTTTCCATATAAAACTCTGAAGACAAAGTGCAGCGTTGTGCTTCGCGACATAACCAGTAATGCCGGCAACGCCACATAAAGTCACACGCTTCCCCCCCTCCCCCCATCGAAGTCGAAATTATTTTAACATTTAATTTCCTATTCATTTAAATAAACTCTTTATAACGATCATGTAAATATAGTTCTTTGGATTAATAGGTCACGAATTTTCAATTTACATTTTCATATTTATACGCTGTGGTTTAACATCGGTTAAATGCAATCAAGGCGAATATTTATTGTATTTTTTATTTTCACGCATTTCTCAAAGAACATAGTGTTAAAACACTCCGTTTCGCATGCGTTGCTTAATGAGATTCGAACGTTGCTTGTCGACTCTCCAGGACGAGGAAGAAATAATTATTCATTCCTCTTAATAGGAAAAAAAATTAAATAAAAATAAAAAAAAATAAATTAATTAAAATTAAAATATTTTTTTAATTTATAAATTTCACAGCTAACATAACTGATGAATGTAGGCATTATATAAAATATCTATATATTTTTAAACTATTTAAAATTCATAATACTAACCACTTGGTCTAAATAACCGTATGCTCCTAGACTGTATATTCTGACGCAATAGAGGAGCATTTACCATTTTTTCTCCGTTTCAAAGTTTGCAATTAAGTAAAAGTTTCGACGACAACGGAATAAATTAGTTTTAGTTTTGATAAAAATTTCATACTGAAGTAACTTCGTGGTAGATCGAAAAACTATTTTTAAAAGACAAAAGTTTTGGCGAAAATATGATTTAAATATCTTTCTGTTCAATTCTTATTGTTACATTGTATTTTTTTTATTATATGAATGATCTTTCTTCCTGCGTAGTTCGCTGTTTTTGCTACACGCTGTATGCTGTATATAGCAGGGTAGGCAAAGGGAACCTGGGATCCTAGTATTAAGACACTCCGTTCTCATGAAGACTCTTCCGTTCACAACTCTCCGCTGAATTCTGGAGACATTGGGTGTTGAGTGGAATTCAACGCCGCGCGTTGCCTCGTAACCACAGCGAAGAAATGGAATTGTTAAATACTTCATTCTCATGAGTGGGAATCGAACCGGCAATCATCGTGCTTGCAGTTGCACCCTTGTGCCACCTCTGCGCCACGAATGCCACCAAACAAAATTCGAACATCGTATCCATTCAAGCACGTCCCACGCCACATTGTACGCCATATAATACATAAAATATGTTTTATAATGTTTCCTTATACGTTCATCCATATTAAAATAGGATCTTTTAAAAGCTTTTTAATATTCATTTGATTTTTTTGATGCTACTTCTGAAAATAGATAAATAAAAAGTAATAACAAAGAAAGCCTCTTAGATAAACTAATAGACTCGTTCAGTACAAGGATTGCGACATTGTGGACGCATCATATTGACTGGAATTTAATTTACTATATTATATTTCTTTTTTACATATATTTTTATGTATTATCACGTTGTATCTAGAATATAGCAGGGTATGCAGAAGGATTCTATTGTTCAGAAACACTCCGGCTCTATGGGCACTGCCCAATTTTATGGATATTGCGTGTGTACTGGGGGCACTCAACATCACATTCGAATGCGAAAATTTGACGGAAAGTGGGGAACGGCCTCTGCCTACCCTGCCATATGCGGGATACAGCGTGAGGCTAAAAAAACGGCGAGCAAGGGAAAATAAATCATTACCCATATTATTATTACGAGTGAGAATCGAACCCACAATAGTCGCGTTTACAATTAGATGCTATGCCGCTTCTTCCTCATCTTTTTCTATTATTTTAATTGTCGCTTTTGAATTTCTGTTACTATCAATTTGTTACCGATGTAAACCCATTAAGAGATTTTCTTACAAAAGCAAAGGGCGCACCAAATCTTGTAGTAGCAATTAGTTCATGTATCTAAAACAAATATTCCAAATTTTTTTTTTCTAAATTAACTATTATAAGTAGCGTTCTAACCAAGCGTGCTTAGACACAGTGCAGCGTTCCGGCTGTACTCTATACGGCATAATGTTTTAAAAACGAAAAAACACAGCATATCCCTGTGTTCTCTTTACCTATCCTACAAAGCTTGTGGCCTAATTGCCTATAAATGAGCCAACAAAAGCAAAATAAGCCAAATCAGTGTGAAAAAGCCTTTTTACGGATAAATCTGAATCCATTAGTCCGCCTCGCGCCAATCCTTCGGTAAATCTTCCATCTGATATCGCCTGCAGTGTTCGCTCCCTGACAGCTTCGGGAACTATTCGGCGAATAAGAAATTGGCTATCTAAGCTATCTAAACTAGCTTAGATGATCTAATATAGATATTTTTTAGCTTCACATTGTCTCTCGCACATAGCAGGGTAGGCAGAGAGAACTTGGGACACACACACTTAACACTTCCGTTTGCCACTTTCTGCCGAAGCATTGCACACAATGCCACTCAAGATGTTGAGTGGAGGAACTCAACGCCTCGCTGTGCATCGTTATCAGGGCGAGAATATGAAAATATTAAAATTTTTATTCCTTCCAGTGGGAATCGAACCCACAACCGTCGTGTTTTTAATATACCTGTGGATATAAAAAAGTATAATATAATATAAAAAATTACAGCTAAATACAAGAATATTATTGTATCATCATGCAATTTGGCAGTCTAGCTCCTACAAAATCTATAAATAAATTTAATTGCGTTGGCCGTATTGAGATTTAAAACTAAAAAAATACAAAAAGCTTCTAAACAAAAAATAAACCTTATTCCTATATTAACCGACCATCCATTTACATTTTCAACCCATTTCACAAAGAAACACTTGTTCTCGAGAGAGTTCTTTCAAAGTGATCACTCCAGTTTTCAAGAGTTTTGCGGAAGCAATAACATTAAGCGGCATTAAAGCCGGACGATTAATCAAACGGCAGGTTCCCAGTGTTACCTACAACTCACAGAGTATCTTATCCTATTTGGAAACCTTGTATACACAGGAACAAACATATATTTAAGACGCAATTTTGTTTGATCGGGTTATAATATGGAGAATCTGGGCTTTTATCGTTCCCGTAGGGATTTTGAGAAATTCTCTCATAGTGCTTCTCTTTACTCCTAGATACCAAATTTCAATTTTCTAAGTCCAGAAATTTCGTTTAGTTAATGCACAATGCCTCTAGAATTCGGC
>FAPS01005463.1:0-18377 GCA_900068365.1 Heliconius elevatus bari
CACTCCTAAATATGCAAGCGAAGATGCGCGCGTCCGCTAGTTTTCTAATATATTCAAGACATATTCCAGATTTTTATAAAGGAAAATATATGAAAGGATTTCCCGATATTGATACGGGAACGACAAAAAGCGGAGAACAGACTTTATTATATTTGCAAGTTAGTGTAGTTCCAGCTTGTACTAGAGCAGTGGGCTGATGTTGGTGGTAAAATACAGACACCATAAATGTAAAGCTTGAACACAGAACTCGGCACCCGTATACCTAGATCTCCTATTCAGTTTCTGATTTCCCTACGTTTTTTTAATGTAACTTTCATACTTCACTTTTTTATACTTTCGTCAACCTTTATACCAAATATTACATTTCCAGGTCACCTACAACCCGGGTAGCTGTGTGATGTGAGTGTGTCACAAAATTGTTGCTTTTTAAACGTTAATGTGTATCGGAATGGCGGAAAATGGGGAAAGGAAGTGTCTTAATGGGGAACGGAGTATCTACGTTCGCAGGATCTTTCTGCCTATCCTGCTACGTGCGGGATAGAACCTGAAGGTGATAGGACGTGCGCAGGTCTGCCAATACATACGCAATATTTCGATATCGGGCCGCGGATGACTGTGCAGGAGAGCGTGGAACGAAAGAAAAGCATTCAAATGGCAATTTGCAAATACTCGTACATTTCTGTAGAAGCAATCGAACAACTAGAGATGAACGAACTCTTACCATAAACAATATTATCGTGAACTGTTATAATTATATTACACAAAATGTTTCCTACGCGGCGTAGGCATTAGCGATAAAGCTGCTGTATCCATAGTGATGTAATAGCTTTATTTTAGATTTTTCTCGTTATGATGATAATTTTAATTTTATAATATAAATATAAGGTCAGTCGTGGCTAGTTGGCCCACAAACGTGCGACTGTAGACGCGACAGGTTGTGGGTTCGCTTTTCGTTCGAGGAAATAAGATATTTAATATTTTCAATTTTCAGTTTCTTGCTCTGGCAACTGGGCAAAGCGGGGCGTTTAATTAAAAAAAAAATGTAATGACTCAACACGTAATGACTCCAGAATTGGCGAAAAGTGGGAAGCATAGTAATGGGAACGGAGTGTCTTAAAATTAAAAGCAAAAAATCTTTTATTTAAACGCTCTAAAATTTTTTTACGTAATCAATTATTGCTGTCAGGTCGAAGCGGCACAGCGTCTTAACAACATGACTGTGGGTTCGATTCCTACCCACGTTCGATAACTACATCGTTCACCGTTCTGGTAACAAGACACAATAAGTACACGGGAAACGAAGTGTCTTAGCACTAGGTTCCCTCTGCCAACCCTGCTATACTGTAGTTTGGAGCCTAAAAACATGATCATATTTATTCATATTTTATTGAAATATTTATTATTTTGTAGCTTACAGTCACAAACTGAGTTGACAATTAGCGTTTAAATTATAATAATTATCAGTTAACTCTAATTGACAACTGTAAGCTCGCTAATTTGTTATGATTATTATTTTATTATTATGTTTTTACTTCTTATTATTATTTAATGGAATTTGTACCATTAGATTGCTCTCAAAGATGCCATTAGTGTATAGAATGCATCATGTTCATTGTTGGTACAAATATTTAATGTAAGTTAAACACTAATTAACCACTCTGAGTACGGTAATTATATTGTTTTTAATGTTAGTAAACAAAATAACAAAGTAATTAAAGTAGATATTATTAATGAATGTTAACCATACATAATTATTAGCAAAAGACATCTACTTTAAAATAATGTTAGATCTGTTTATTTCAAAATCTTCTAGTATTATTAAATTAATGTGAACTTTAAATATAATTATTATGTATTGTTGTGGCACAATGGGACAGCTTCATAATCTAATGTCGAAATTTTGTTGAGAGAAGGAATTAAACACCGCGTTTTAATATTTCCGTTTAGTGATAATGAATCCCTCTGCGGAATGCCTACCCTGCGGTGCGCGGTATACAACATCAACTTAAAAGAAACTTTTAAATTGTTCAAGTGGTAAGTCTGAAATTACTTGTGGAAATGTACTCTGTAATTATACGTATATCTCGTGTAATACATAATTTGATGTCTTTAGAAGACTAAAACTAGAAATAAAAATAAGCTGACCAATAGCTTGTTTGCCTTTCTAGTGTTAGCCAACGAGCGTTGAGTTCCGTCACTCAGCACGCATTGTTTAAAAAAACAGCGTAACGGTAGCGTCTTAATGGCAACGGAGTGTCTTAACACTAGGTTCCCACTGCTTAAAAGTCGTGTCTATAACTGTTTTGTAAATAATTGCAATTTTTT
The DNA here is from genome assembly GCA_900068365.1 of Heliconius elevatus bari. Lineage (NCBI taxonomy): Eukaryota > Metazoa > Arthropoda > Insecta > Lepidoptera > Nymphalidae > Heliconius > Heliconius elevatus. Next base: position 2,326 of record FAPS01005463.1, read on the forward strand.
TCTTACTATATGCGCATTGGTTGTTGGTTAGATGTACGAGGATACTCAGGATAATATTGTGAAGGTCTGGCAAAAAAGACCAAGTGCGAGTCTGATGCGGTACAAATGGTTCCGTATCTATCTATAAACAAATTTTAATGTGTTGTATGGGAGTTCCCTTAAATATATATTTTATTTTACTTTTCCGTATTTGTTGTTTGTATAGAAATACATATTCTGTGAAAATTTCAAATTTACTATCACGATTCATGACGATCCTGGACTTGGGTAAGGAACCCTAAAAATGATCCAAAATTAGTCAACAGTATTTTTATCTATAATTAATTGAATAATTTAAAGTAATCAATAAATAATAAGGTCCTTTAAAATACTACGTAGAATGTAGATATACACTTATGCATGTGCTTGCAATTATACTCGTAGACGAGGAAAAAAAAAATTGTCGGAGACATTTTTATTAAATGTTTACCTCAATTTTTTTTCCATAAAATACATTGACTTGGTTCCTTGGTTCAGGTGCATAATTATTACTAAAATACTACATTTTTGGATTTTTACCCATTTTCAATGAAATTCTTAATCCGAATGAATCGTGTACATATATTTAGTTATTGAATTACTTTAATTCCACGTCTCAAAAAATGGGTGCATATTTTCCTTTTTTGACGCTCAGTGCTGGTTTTAGGCCTCCCTAAATCTATCCAGCGGCTTCCGGTGAACTTGATAAGTTCGTCGGTCCACCCAGTGGAAGGCCTACCTACAGCGAGTCGGGAACCGCAGCGCCCTGACGGCCACCTGTTTGCTGAGCTGGTTACATTTAGAATAATATTAGTTGGAAATTAGTGGTAATGGTTAATTTAGAAGTGGTTTTGTAGGAGAGATTTAGAAATTTATCATTTCTGATTCTAACCACATAAGAAATATTTACATAATATTCAGAATTTAATTCCATGTTTCAATATAAATTTGCCTTCTTATACATCGTTTCAATGAATATTATGACAAAAGTTTATCAGATTCATTTCTTATGTCAAGGACTCGGCCCGTGTTTCTGAAATAATCTTTACGACCAACAGAGGCTAGAGCTTACATTGTAGGAGCGGAAACGATGTCCACGTGTATGATCCAATGAATCAGTTTGTCAAGTAAATAATAGGTATTATAGAAGCTTCTATCGTATGCGTGAACTTATTTATAAATCCGAACAGTTGAGAGCTCCGCGGCGCAGAAGACGCAACGACTGTGTGTACGGTTCCTCGCTCTGGTAACAAAGGTAAAAATGCGGCGTTTAGTTCCGCCACTCAACACGCACCGCATTTTCTAAAATAAGTAGGAATTAATCTTATTACCACAACTCTCATTTTCCCACTTTCCGCTAATTTTTCCAAACACCGCGCTTTGTCTAAATAGATCGGGTAAATAAAAATTACTTAAATATAATGGTTTCGACCATAACGTTTACGGTCAAACAACAATGGCGTTTACAACAGCTTATTTGTTATATTTTTTTAGCATCTCGTGGTATCCCACAGGGTAGACAGGGTAGATAGAGTTAACTTGGGGACCTAGTGGTAAGATTGTCCGTTACTATTACGACACCACAGTTCTCTAGATTCCGCCGAATTATGGATTCATTGCGTGTTGAGCGGCAGAACTAATCATTGTGCCTCGATACCAGAGCGAGGAGTCAAACCCACAACCGTCGCATTTACAGTACACGCTCGTGCCCCTGCGCCACGAGTGGCCTCAAGAATAATACATTTAATTTAAATTGAAATATAATAAGTTCATCATTACAACGTACACTGTTTACCTACAAAGAGCGTTTACCCTATTATCGCTCTGTAAACTTTGAACTCGCCTTATTTGCACTTGTTTTCTGTATAAGATAATGGCCGTGACTGATTAGGAGTCATTTGTAATTGACCATATTATTTATTCGTTAGAATTATTAATATTGTTAATTTATAGGTCTCTGTTCATTATTTGAGGGGAACGTGGCTGGCTAGGACTGTGGTTACTGGATGCCCAGTGGATGTGGACTCGATTGCCACTCTTTTTCAGTAGCTTTTCATTGTCTACCGCACATCACAGGAGGCAGAGAGATTCTACTGTTAAAAAACTTCATACTTCATCCACCGTCCAGTTTTAGAGACATTTCGTGTTAAGTGGCGAAGTTCAATGCCGCACTTTGTCTTGTTACCAGAGCGAGGAAATGGAAATAATTTATTATGAAATGAAAAACTTTTTTTTCTCTTGAGTGGGAATCGAACCCACAATCTTCGTTTTTACATTCTTTACAATTATTTAAAAAATAATTTTACTTGGATTCCGCTAAACAATACGCTATCTCTGAAATAACAATTTAATTAGTTAATTATTTATTGACAAAACTAGCGACCCAACCGCGCTTCGCCCACATTAACTTATATACAATATTTTCACATTACGCCTGTTTCGCGTTTAAGATATTGCGTCGTCATTCAATTTGAGACTTGAAAAGGTATCTGTCAATCTCATTTAATAACCCAGTAGGACGTCCATTTCCAGCTTAGATTTAAATTTTGCATATTTTTATATTTTCTACGAAATATTTAATATTTTAATTTCTTAGCGTAGGTGTCAAGGCAAAGGCGCGGCGTTGAGTTTCGGCACTCGACATGCAATACCTCCAGAATTCGACGGAAAATAGGGACTGGAATCTTTTAACGTTTGATCATCTTGCTATATTATGTGGGAAACAAAAGCTATAACAAATATTTTAATATTAAGTCAACAATAATCAATAATTTATTCAAGTGGAATAATATTGTTGTCTTTAAAACATCATATAGTATTTATGTCAAGACCGAGATAATGATATCGCTATATCCTTTAGTTCAAAGTGAGGTCCTGTCCTCTTATGTAGTATACTTTTAAAGGGGGCTATCGGGACACGCTGGTACTCAATGACCATTGAAACTTATGAGCCTGGTGCGTGTAGATTCAATGCTAAATCACGAGAAACTTTTCTAAATTTTCTATTTTTATTCTATTTTCTAATTTTAATAAAAAATATAATTCATCCGTTACTGAGTTGAATGGACAAACTGAAACTGCAGGTAGAAGAATTAGAATTTTAAATTTCAATATTTTTTTATTATTTAGTTAGTAGGCTTTTGCTTATAATCATTTGAGCAATGCTTTCATTTATTTAGTAAATTATCTCCTTATAGCTTATTTTTATTTATATAATATTTTATATACTTATATATTTAGCCAAGGTGGGCTATGGGAGCCTAATACGCTTGTTAAAATGATGTCTACTTTTTACTAATCTTTATAAATTTCCCCTACCCAAAGACAATTACTTTGAATTATTGTATGGCAAGAGAGAATACTATTTTTGAAATATTTTTAACACACAAATCTCCCTACAGATATACTAACACCATAAATAAGTTGTAACAAGCGTATAAGAATTTCGACGTAGCTCGACGAGAACGTATGGCTTAGTTCAAATTTTCATACGTTTTCTTAATAGGTATTATATTAATATTTTTCTTGCCGAAGTGTGGAATAACACTTTAAAAATGGTGTTCACATCCCAAAAAGATCGTTTATAAATCGAATCTATAAGTTGCCTCAACAAGCAGACAAACAAGTAACAAGTTAACCAATCACAGCCCGGTCGAACGAATTCAACTTCGCTACGAAGAATTCATTTAAGTCTCGGTGAAAACGGCATTGATTATAATAAATAATTTGAACCTTAAATAATTTTGTAAAAAGTCATTTATTTAGAAATTGTAAATAGATTTGTAAGGTCAAACAATTATGTATAAATATTTAATTATTATGAAAAACATTCCTATTAAAAAAAATTATATTCAAAACATTAATTTTGGACGGAATAGGGAGCACATCATTCGTCGCATTCACATTTGTCAACAGAAGAAAGCTTTGTCACAAAGTTTAGGTCTTCATGTATGATGAGGGAAGTCTGCTTCTGAAAATAAAAAATAAAACATTCGTATTAGTTCATAATCATCTTAAGTTAAAAAAGTGAACGATAAGATGGAGCATCCTAACCCATATATAGGTAATCGTTACAGCTGCCGACGTTGGGACGTGAGATGGTGTCCTTCGTGTATGCTTCAGGAAACAAGAAGAATTTGTTTGTGAGATATACTTTTGTAACTCACGAGGATATGTAGTTGCAAAGCGCCTACGAAAATTATCGGAGCAAATTATTAAAAACATTATTGTAATAACTACACAAAGTAAAAGTATTTATTAAAATTCTTGTAATCACTTGCCAAATCCCAGTATTCATTATATGTATAATGAATTGAATCCATGACTTTTTTATTTATGTGGTTTATATGTGAAAACTCACGAGTTACTTATAACTTCGATATCGTACAATTTGTAAACTAAATACTGAAGTATCACCAAATTTAAGATTGACTTATTTTACATTTACGCTTCTCATGGATTTTCTTATATGCAAATTTCGCCCATATATATATTTAGAATATATATAATGTTAATAATTAACTTATTTTTCAGTCCCTTTTACTGTTTATCGCTCGTATAGCAGTGTAGATAGGAAGTAGATATTTCCCCCTTCTGCTCAAATTCCATACAATGAGTATTAAATGGCTGAACGTTGTCGCCAATACTGACGTACTTTGTCAAGTAGGTCGAACCCACAACCATCTTGCTTGCAGTCAAGCACTGTGCCACTGCGTCACGAGGTCGCAGTGCCACTTATAACAAATACATTTATAAATATTGGAAACTGTAAAAAAGAAAGGTCATTGTACAGTCAGAGCGAGTCAATACACTGTAGACCAAGCGGCGGTCGCTATTTCTTCTCTGTCTTCAAAATTTACGGCTCGAAAACCCCGGAGCGTATTATTTTAGGTCTTTTAAAGTTCCAATTTACGATTTTCAACGCCCGTTGCATTTATCTACATGTTTTTTTCGGACTTTCGTAAAAAAGCATCTAATAAAGTTATGAACTTTATTCACATGGACAGTCTAAAGAATTATTTTTTCATTGAGTTGATAGAAGGTATTAAAATAATATAAATAAGTAATTTACATATGTATGTAATATTATCTACATTACATAATTACATATTTCAATCTTTGTCAATTTCATTTACATAAGTCGCTTAATATATTCTATATTTCGTTAATAATAGATTTTCAAAAGATAATAACAAAACAAATATTGCGGCCTAAGTGGTGGTATGGCACAGTATGTAATTGTGAAAATGACGGTAATGGGTCCAATTTCCACTCAGGGTATAAAATATTTTCATTACCTCGCTCTAGTGACAAGAAAAATGCGGCGTTGAGTTCCTTTTCTCAATATGAAATATCTCAATAATTGGACGATGCGTAGGTTGGAGTGTCTAAACACCACGTTCCCCAAATTACAAAAACAAATTGCATTATACTAGAAAGTTGTTGACATCATTTTAACATTGCACTTTTTTTAGAATTTTTATATAAAACGCTAAAAAACATACATTAAACATACGTTTAAATAAAATTTATATTTCTAAATGCATTTCTTTTTTTCTATCCACGCACAGCCAAATGCAATTCAGTGATTTATACTTTTAATTCAGGTCCGACATAAATGGCCGAGAAGCCGTTATACGTCTACATTAATACGAGCGATTCAACAATAATGCTAGAGCAGTTTTAACTTTAAAATTTTATTGTCTCCTAAAGGCATAATTTTGATATATTACCTACAATTGTGGAGTCTAGTGTAGTTGTGTGTGTCTGGGTTCAATATAATAACTTTTTTGGGATAAGCTATGAAAGTACATACACTGACTAGGTATCGTATACCTATATAGCAGGGTAGAAGAATTAAACTTTTACTTAATATACTCCTTCCTGCTTGTTGTGTGGCGGACAACTCAACACCGCGCTTTGTTTTGCTACTAGAGCAAGGAAATTAAAATAAATCTTTCTTCTAAGTAGGAATTGAATTCATTACTGTCGCGATTATAACAAGATGCGCAGCTGCGCCACGATGGTTTTACGCTACTGTGGAGAAATTAAAATTTTGGTTAGTTAGTTGCATATTTCCTCGAAGGAATAGTTATATTATTAATACGAGATGTATTGGATTATATGACTAACCTTACATATTTTTAAAAGGGACATCATGTATCACATCCTTAAATATAGTATAGTATAATATTATAAACAAAAGAATATATTATTATTTAAGGATGTCACTGCATATTTAGCTGATCTAGTCTAACTTGTAACGAGTAAAAAATATATTAAACATTTCATCATGGTCTACTTTATAAGTTATAAAATGTTAATTTTGAATTTTATCTTTTTTACATATATTTACCTTTTCTATTTATATTCAATCTTGAGCATCCCAGCTTTGAGCAAAATTGTAATCTGTAACATAAATCAAAGAACATATCAAAAACATAACGAAATAAATTCTTAATTTGAATTTAGGTATAATTTACTTTAATCTCTATATTTCTTGTACAAATTCTTTCAGCTTCTCACCCAATTTTTCTATGTTAATTTTAAATGCATTTTAAAAACAATTATGAATAAATGATTGACTTTTTAATAAAGGGTATTCAGAAAGAACTTAGTGTTAAGAAAATCGGTTTCCCACTTTTCGCTTAATATGTATTGCGTGTTGAGTGGCAGACCTCAACGCCGCGCTTTGTATTGTCACGAAAATGGGGAAAGCTATACAGTTCTTTACCTCAAATGAGATTTGAACTCGCAACCATTGCATTTATAATTAAATACTATGTCGCTGTGCAAGTCTGACAACATAAAAAAAAATTAAGCCCAAGTAAAGTTTAAGATTTTAAGTATTATAACGTAAGCATACAATAATATTCCAACATATCTGCTCATGAGCGTCATAACCCTGCCTTTATTCGCATTACTCTGCCTACAAACAATAAATTTTGAATAGCAATGCACTATGTCAAGAGAAAATATATTCCACTCTTAAATCTTACATTTTGAGAGTTTTACGTCTTGGCCGCGTCAGTTTCGAGGATTAATGTTGAAAAAAATATATATAATGTCACAGATTATAAACGCACATAATAAACATAGACTTGATTGCCAAGTAGGATAACCAGAAACAATAAATATGCAGTCCTTGAAGCGTTGTATTTTTAACTGAAACTTGGCCGCAGTAATAAATTGTGAGAATGAACGTGATTGTTGAACCGAACCGCAAAATTACACAGAAAAGGCAACCCAATTTTTAAGAATATAAATTTGACGTAGTTTGAATTCAATTTTCCGTGCGGGTCAAGGCGATTTGTTTTGGAAATAGATATTTATAATGTTTATCTTCAAATATATAAACAGAGAACTAATTTCTTCACTTTCAGCCCAAAGAAAGATGTAACACGTTCATGTGCGTGTCTGAACGTGTGTACTGATCGACCTGAGCCACATCATATCTCTTACAATAATCATAACAAATAAAAAAATGCAAATATTTATTGAATTGAGATATGAATCCAAAACTAATAGTACAGCAAATAAATGCGCCGCAGTAGCGCCAATACAATGAAAATATTTATATATTTCCTTGTTTTTTTTTAATTTCAGAGTTATATATATATATATATTTATATATATATATATATAACAATATATATATATCGACCATCGCAATTTAAAAAAGTCAAAGTAAAGTAAAGAACAACAGATTAACATACAATTAGTATTAAACTCTCATCAACTTTTAGTCACCAAACGAATCTACATTGAGCTTGGGACTAAAAGAGACGTAAATTCTCCACTGCCCCCTGTACTACGTCTGGCAAGATCTCTCTCGGTCTATACTTTGGCAAGCCTCCAGACGTTATGTTGCATAACTATTTAAGGATGTTATACATACATATATACATATGTACACGATTATTGCATAGCCAAGATGTCCTCTAGCCTATTTAAAATTAACTGTTTCCATAAAAATAGTTGGCAGGAACTGTTTTATGGGGTTTTTTGCCATTAAAGTCTTAATATGTTGGTATTTTAATATCACGCTATAATATAATCGTCCAAGCGTTCGGTTATGGAAGGTTATAGTTAAGGTCTCTGGGGTCTCGTTGCTATGTGTGTGTTGCTCGTTCTTAATGAGGAACGCAGTGTCTTAACAATTCATCAACATTATATTATAAAACAAAAGAGTGTGTAAGGTTGAACGCGGTAATCTTAGGAACTACTTATTTAGGATTCAATAATATATTTTTATTCGAGTGTGGGCTCTATTTGATGTAACTCATTGCACCTGTATGTCTCAATTTTCACACAAATCTCTTAATTTGTTTTAGCTTCACGCAGTATCTCGCACATAGCAGGGTAGGCAGAGAGTACCTAGATACCTAGTGTCAAGACAGTCCGTTCCCATAAAGGCACTTCCGTTCTCCAATAAATCCAAATAATAAGAAATACAACGATACATACAACGTATAGACATTTCGTATAGTAGCTAATCACGGCCTGGTCATATTGACAATAACCTCCAAATACAACATATTTTAAAACTTAAGTGCCTTTTTCGAGTATTGAGTAGTGTCAATAAAAAATCGACGCAAACCGCGGCGTTGTGTTCCGTCAGAATTATGCAGAAAGTGGGGAATGGAGTGTTTTAACATTTGATTCCTTCTGCCTACCCTGTTAGACATAGAGTGAAGCTAATAAAATAATATATATGGGAAAATCTATTATTGAGGGTTTTTATCATTAAAATAGAAACCAAACAATGACTTTAAAAAATGTCTATTGGTCTATTTATCTGTTTGTCTTTGCGTTTATGCTCTAAATGCAGAAATAGCTTCACCGATTAAAATGCAGCGTTCACTACTTTCGCTTGTTTTATTTTAATTGATTCATAAATAAGTAGTAAAGTTATTTCAAATAAAAATATTAAGTATCACAATTACCAATTGTCACAAGACTATAAGCCCGTTGTTTGAGTGTTCGATCCCAACAAGTAGAAGCGCCGCTACTCAACACGCACTAATACGGAAATTGGATGGCGTGTGTGTGAGTGTATCTATTACAGGTTCCCTCTGCCTACCTAGACTACTTAAACATTTAGGAAGTGATTTTATATAATATTTAGAGTGTATAATGGGAATAGAACGTTATATACTCACTTTTTGTATGATCTGTTGCTGATGATACTGGCACTGATGTTTGTCTTTCAATTATGTAATCCTGTAAATAATAAAGTAATTTTTTTTATTTTGTACTAAAAACTTGTTAAGTGCGAGTCGGCCTCACTCACCAAAGCTTCAGTACCAATTTCAGGATTTGTAAGTGGACGAGAAGTACAACTTATAAAAGTTGACAAACTCAAGTACGGGTAGTAGGAAGTACAATTTATAAAAGTTAACAAACTCAAGGACGAATATAAGGGCATGTTCACTCATTTTGTCACGGAACCGCATTTTATCTAATTAGTAAACTAAAGAAAGCATTGTAATATATTATTACGCCTGAGCAGGACTTGAACCCGCGACTATCGCGTTCAACTGACGTTTTGGAAGCAGGAATAGGTTATTTTTGACAATATTCACGATTATATGTTTATAAAGTATACATTTAGAATGCACGAGTTGTCTTATTTTTTTCTTATTATATTTTTGTACTCAGGGTAGTTCCTAATATTGTAACTCACGGAAAACTATGTCATAAGCATAATTTGCGTCAGTCTCGTCTATATTTTGGTAAATTTATTATGGAATGTCAGAATATTGTATGAGATGTTACTTGGTTTTATTAAATATTGTAATATAGATATTTTATGTAATTTAATATTCTCATTTCCTCGCTCTAGTAACGAGACAACGCGCGGCGTTGAGTTCCGCCGTGTACACTCAACACGCATAGCCTCCAGAGTTTGGCGGAAAGTGGAGGACGGAAATATCTTAATGGGAACGGATTGTCTTAATACTGAGTTCCCAGGATCCCTCTGTCTACCCGGCGATGTGCGTGATACAGCGTGAAGCTAAAAAAATGTTATATTTTCTTTTATATTCGCGTTGTATTCTGGTCTACCCATCACCTTTTTGCCGTATCAAACATTCAAATTAAGTCGTCGAATAAACATAAAGCCTGAGCCGGGAGGTCTCTGTTGAGTCTGGTCTTCTGAGTGAGGTCTTCTATTGAGAAGAGTCGGCAACAAACTGAAGAGTTGTTTTTGAATATAAAAGTTAAAATTTTATTATTTAACCAATATCTTTTATAAGGCTTCACCTGTATCCCGTATATAGCCGGATAGGCAGAGGGAACTTTGTGTCAAGACACTCCGTTCACCACACGTCGCTCAATTGTAGAGACATTGTTAACGCAACATAAGACAACACAGCGCAATACAACAAACACAACAAGGTGCAAGGTCGAGCTCGCGCTTTTTCTTGTTACCCTATTTATTCGGGGTTAGGGTAAGTTTAAAATAACTAAAGGTATTACGTAAAGGTGGGAAATAGAAAATAAATACTTACATAGTATTCAGCGTCCACGAACTAAAGAGCTAACTGTATCTGTAAACATTCTCATAGCAAATTAAAGTAACTTATATTATTTGAATAGTCAATATATTTATTAAAAATAAATTAAAAAAGAGTCATTTCGCCGTTTGGAAACTATATAAATATATGAGCACCTATATGAACTTAACCCTTAAATGAACGATGTTAGATGTGTCATGCCACGACTTCTATTTATATCCATTTGACGAGATATAGAGTATAGAGTTTTATATTTATTTATTTTATAACTGGTTTTATTAGTGCACTAATGTTACATGTTACATTATTCTTTTAAGAGTTAAGTATAGATTGTTATTTAAACAGTAGCTGCAGTTTATTTTATTATGTAATTATGAAAATGCATTTTTTATGTATATGTTTAACTGCAAGTTTTTCTTACATAGCATAGCCACTATTTGTTCTCTTTTTAGCTGAACTCGAGATATTGTGCGTTGATTCGCGGAAGTCAACGCCGTATACTTCTAAATATGTAACTTAATATTCAGTCACTAGAATTGAGAATTTTATGGCATAAACATCGGCCCTTCTAGGTAAAGTTTATGACCCATTCGTGTATTTAGACTTATTCTCTCATTGCTACAAATTATAAAAAGTGATAAGAACATAAAATAAAAAGATACTCAACGAATAAGCAGCCACTTATTCAATGGGTATCACATAAAAAATAAAATTAATAGAAATTAAATTTCATAATTTAGTAATAAAAATAAGAAATATTTTAAATAATATTATGTAATATATAATATATTATATAATACTAAATATATTTCGAGAAGAGAGATTATTATTTATACTAAAAGACATGAGTAGGTGCTTAGATAGCAAAGGTCACTGGTTCATGTCGAGCATAAGATGCTTTCAGATAATTTTAATTTCACGTGACTTTACTAATGTCAATAATTTAAAAAATATCCTATATATATATCTAAATCTAGTATTTTACTAGCTATCTAGTACTGTATTGTATTTTACAAATGAATCTTTTTCGTTTAATCCACCGCCGTGTTTATTTTTGTGTTGGGGGCCATTTTGGATTACCGAATATATTCATTATATATAGTTTCATTGTCACCAGAACCATCATCGTAATCTAAATTTCAGCTCAATCAGACACTGGGAACAAAATAAGTATATCCGCCCGCAAACGTAAGTTTGCCGATTTTTATAAGTTGTACTTGCCGTTGACCCGTCGCACTTGACTGGCTTTTTTTCTTTTTTCTTTTAATCGATTGGCACGTTATATGAAATATAGTACCGATTCATTATTATGACTAGACCGAGCCTACATTTGTCTGGATTTTCTTAAAAAAACATGCCTTAAAATTTTCCCAGACGATGATGTAGCAAAATCAAAACAAATATGTAGGGGTGCCAACACTGGATAACGAATAATAAATATTAATACAAAAATTTCATGCCATACTATTTGTATTATTTACTGTAAGTACTGATATTTAATTTTTACGAATTTGTGCCAAGACCGGTAATGTTAAGTAATTTTATTATTTTAATGACATTCTTTTCTTTTTTTTAGTTTTTAGTTTTTTATAATATAGAGTAAGCAAAGATAACCTAATTATAAGCTGTTTAAGATATAAGTATTTCGTTGAGGCGGGTGGGTGTTTGTTCGTGTAGGTCTGCACCACAATGGCCACTCATGGCAACCCTAACAACATATAGGACTGCGTCTAACCTCAGATTGAGGTCGATACAAAAAACCTAGGCGTATCATTTACATGTCACGATATTAACAGGATAACAGATTTCTTTTGACATTTATTTATACCTTACGCTCAATATATCCCACTATTTTTGTTAAAATGAACTCATTCATAATTCTTGTAATTTTTATTTTATAGAAAATTTATTTTCTTTATATTAAAACGATTTCGCCCCACCCGCAACTTTATTTTCTAAAACGAAAAAATCTCTTTCAGGAATTTCCACAGGAATTTAGAGAAATCCTCTCTGAGCGCTTCTTTACATTTCCTGACCTACCTACATACTCGTACATGCATTGCATTGGTTTTTGCGTAGTCTGCCAGTCTGTCCGAAACGTAAGAGTTTTATATATGTAGATTTTAGACTAGTAAGATGAACAAGGAAGATGAGGGAGAGCCATCACTTTCATTAGTTATCATTTATTATACCAATTAAGTAGAAGAGCAATGGCCTAGGCTTAATCTTAAACCTGGCATTATTAGTCCCAGCTTTAGTGACAGTTATGTTTACAGAAAATGTAAAAAAAATACATATATGAGAAAAAATTAATAAACTAATAAAAGTAATTTATTAAATAAGCAACTGCAGCTGCTGTTTAATATTAACCTATATTTACAACTAAAACAGACTATATCATTTTTAAGTTTACACGTGACTGCAGAACTAAACGTCGCGCGCGTTCCCTTACCAAACTGAGGAATGGTCAATAATTTTAAGCATAATCATTACCCAAGTTGGGATCAGACCCACAATCATCATCTACAATGTTTACCTCTGTGTGCTATAGCGATAATTTCCCGCATACTGTGTTCTGGCTCCGGCAGATGCTCGGGCTGCGGGTCAGCTGCCCTCGCGAGGATCTGTCTGACGACGTCACGAGGAGGCGCCCCTAAGGGTGTGGGTCGCGACGAGAGACCCAGCTGGAATTAATATTATTGTAAGACACATTGTTAGACATGCGTAAACATAATATATTAATACCTATTTGAACATATTGATGCAGTCGACGAGAACTTGCTCATGGTTATAATACCTTTTCTTAAAGTAGTATTTCTAACAACTATATAACCATTATTTTATTTACTCCAAAATGAAGAGAATTAAAAAACATTACGTAATAATTATTAAGTATTTAAAACAGTTAATTTGAAAAATTAAAACAAAATGGATATTAAGTATAGAAAATAGATAAAATGTCTCAACAATGTTAAAACATGAGTTGTCTTCTGCCCATCCCGCTATATGCGGGATGAGCCGTGAAGTCTACCTTGGCAAGTATTTGTGTCTTTATGTGCTCGAGCCTCGGCTCCGGCTGGTGCCTGCGCTGGTGCTGGTGCGCTAGCGGTGGCTGTGGCTGCAGGTGCGAGGCGGCGGCTCGCGGCCGGCTCGGCGCGAGCGCGAGCGCCGCACACAGGAGGAGGCAGGCGCGCATGGGCGCCTAGCCGAGCGCGCTCAGCCCGCGCCATCTGTACCGCGCCCGAACGACATCTCCGTGCCTGGTGGAGAACACAGAGAATCGGAGAATCAACTATATTTAAATCATGTTCTCTTATAGACTATATTTATCAAAAGTGCTTGCAAACATTGTACTGAATAACCAAACTTCAAATAAAATTTTTATTCATATTTTCATTCTCACTCCCATAGTATAAATCGCGATGTTGAGTTCCTCATTCAACGCGCACTGTCTAATCAGTCAATAACAAAAATAATAACTAATAACTTACAATAAATACTGTTCCAAAATATTTTCTTTTACAAAGTGAACAAATAAATAATAAGCAGAACTCAATTTCGATGCAATTTTAATATAACAAAGTAAATTTCAAATAATAAAATAGTTCATCGTAAAGTACCCGATAGCTTTGTATCGTATCTGATGTAAATTTACACTAATTAGCATTTGTTATACGGTTGCCCTCCGTGTCGTTGGTTGTCTTCTCTCAGTTACATTGTAGCGAATGACTCAGACTGTAGCGAGGCCGGCGTGGATCACTGGCAACGCGACGGTTGTGGGTTTAGTTCTCATTCGGGGAATGATAGTATTTAATTGATTTATTCATTTCTCCGCGCTGCGCTGGCAGAAACACGCGGTGCTGGTTCCACGCATGTGTCAAGTTTAGTCAACCATGTCTTGCGCCGCCACGCCGTCTAAATATAAAGTATTCTTTTCATTTATTTCCTCTAAGAACGGCAGAACAATTTTTACAATAGTTTCCGTTACAATTTACAATAAAAGTGACATTTATTATTACGTAGCTTGGGGGAACAGTCAACACGCGTGGAACAATTTATAAACGTTTTATTTTTCATTTGGAAAAAGAAATTTAACCCGTTTTTGTATAAATTAACTTAGCTACAATTGACTATTTACTTTTAAGTATCCTATATATATATAGTCTATATTAAAATTTATTTAAAGCCAGTTGTGGCGCAGGGGCCCAAGCGTACGACTATAAACGCGTCAGGTTATAGATTCGATTCTTACTGGAAGAAATGATGTGTGGTTGAAAGATTCATCGGTGTGGTAACGATGAAAAGCACGGCGTTGAGCTTTACCATTTTCAATGGTTCCAAGATTTGTCGGAAAATGGGGAACGGAAGTGTCTCAATTAATTTTAATGGAATCTTATGTTTAGACATAAGATTCCATTAAAATTAAAACGCCAATCGCTTATAACTTATAGCCCACAGTGGCTTTGATCCACCCACACAAGTTCCGGCTCGGTTCATAGTTCACGTGAAATATTGAGCTCACCTGTTAAATGAGGTCTTAGTTAATAACTCTGAGTTCGTACCAGATGTTTTAGTTTGCTATTGGGAACAATTAAAGTTTATTTTGCTTCGTAATGGTTAATCTGCACGTGCACAGGTTATGGGTTCGATTCTCACTCGGGGTAGTTAATTATTTTTACTTCATCGCTCTCCACCACTACATCCACCATATTCGGATAGTACTGGAGAACTATCTTAACACTGGAATTTCTATGTTTTGTTAAATTTAAAAGTTGCTTGAAGCTAAAGTGAAAGACTAATTAATCTATTCGTTTTATAGATAAATTACAAAACGAAACAAGGATAGAAAATGGAGCAAGAGGCACAGGTTTAAATCCAACTATGTTAAAACTGTAAAAGTTTTTTAAACATCCTTAGTGTAGAGGACCAAAGATTTTTAGCAAATTAGAATATTTGCTATATACGTTGATGTAATTTTTGTATCGCACATGGTACATATTATATATTAAGGTTGTTAAAGCAATGGGTGCCGTCGAAGCCGAAGTGATTGATGACACTGATAGAGTTGTGATAAATGAAACGGGAAACGATGAGGGGATGCGGAGGACACCAGCTACCCTCATTTACATTTGTATTCTTATATTGATTTTGTTATCCTCACGTACTGACGTATCGTGGGACAGTGTATGACTATATACGCGATGGGTGCGGGTTCGACTTTCCACTTGGGGGAATCAATTATTAACATTTTCTCAAGCTGGCAATACAGTATCGAATTCCGACGGAAAGACAGTTCTCACTTCGTTCATTGAAAGTTCGTACTTACCTAACTTCATACCTGTCCACAGTAAGTACTCTATAGGTTTTGATTACGCGGCGAATTTCATGCAACATACAGCAAAAACGATACATAAATACTCATGTCTTTTGATTACGTTGATGTGCTACACGCGATTTCGAGATAATTAGTCTTGACAGACGAACAGACGGTTAACAAAGTGATCCTTTAAGGGTTCC